>JASAMV010004872.1:0-114590 GCA_030248065.1 Rhynchonema sp. JSB1_4
TCGCATCAACTTTGCGGGCAAGCACAGCGATACAAAATTCGCCTGTCCCAAATCGTTTGTCAAACAGTGGTCGTTGTCGCCGTGCTTGCCCGCAAAGTTCATATGGCTCTTCTGAGCCACTCTAACATGACTGTTATCATTGTGTCTATCTTCATTGCTTGTTATACACAAATTACACCCATTCTAGTTTTTTGAATCTCTCCCAGAAAGTTGAAAGGTTGAAAACTTGTTGCGATTGTTTTTTCTTTTTTATTGTCGTTTTTCATTTTATCTGGCAAACATGCACATTGAGCTGAACAAAACATTTAAGAGTTGGTGTCGTTCTCCGGCTTGTTCTGCTCTCCCGATAACAGTAAATTTGTTATCTTTAAAAAGAAAACGAAAGAAAACTAACATTTCAAGCATGCGACACATGTGGCCAATCTCAGATCGAATGCTGGTCATAAAGCAGATGCGTGTTTTTCTCATATCTGAATTCTTGGGATTGCCAGAAAGCAAACAAAGTTCGCCGGTGTGTAGCAAGCTATACCTCCTCAACCTTGCAATCGGCTCCATATCGGGTTCGGGAATTTCGAAGGAACGTGTAATGCAAAGGAGCTGACCCAGACGCTGATGCGAACCGGAATGCCAATTTCGGCACCCACACGCTTGTCTGCCGAAGGATTTCTGAACCCAACAATTGCTGTACGTACTTTCATTGGTGTCCAAGTGGTTTGAAGCTGCGATTTTCTGGCTTTGTTTTATCGGCCAATACCTCCTTAACGAGTGTTGCTTTTTGGTGTCGTTTTGTGCTCGCAAGACACCAAATTCTGGAGAGGGAATAAGGATTGAAAAAAACATATATATTAAAAAAGCGACGCGCAAGAATTATTATTGAGAAAGTGCAAACCTACCCATATAAATAAAAGTCTGAGAATGAAAGTACTCACCTTTACGGCCCAGGGAACGAAAGGTCTTAATTTTTGAGCGAAATCCGTAGTCGGCAAGAATAAGTTTAAACATTTAAAAGCCCAAAAACAGCTTAAAATCGTTTCAAAGAAAGTTGCGACATGTTCAATTGTGCTTCTCCGCTGTGATTTACACCCAAGCGGTGCCAAGCAACCGCAAAAACAAAAATGTTGCATTGTGCTTCATGCGAGTCTTTTTTGGTCGTGAACATGTATAGAGACTTTTATTTTCACGTACCGAGTGTACATACTGGCTAATTTCGGCTTCGCGTGTGAAGCGTAGTCCTATTTATATGTGCGGTGTGGTATGTATATGTCTTATCTGGGCTCTCCGAACAAAGAACAACACTTCGTTTTGAACTGCAGTAATTCCTGAAAGTGGGTGTGCTTTTGTCAAAACCACAACCTCGTACGATCAGATGAATTAGCATAAGTCCGTCACAATCCTTCTCAGAAACAGTTTCAAGGGTCTGCTTTTTCGTATATGTACATATGTATGTATGTATGTATACATGTAAATGATCCATTGTTCTAGAATCTAGATTTAGTGGTGTTACATGTTATGTGAAATACGGATTATTGAATGTAGTACGGAGAGTACTGCCAAATAACGTAAATACTGTATGTATGTATGGGTGTTAGTGGTATTCATTTCAATGCGTGAATCCGAGCTGATTTTGGACTCGCAAAATTACAGTTCATGTAAGACGAGACGAGTTCCGCTTGTGACCCAAGAACCCGAACACAGTCGGATCCAATTTTGTTCCGGTACCCCATAACCCGTTGTTTCTTGTAACGCACACGTGCACCTAATAGGCCACTATCTCTCCCGTTCTCTGGCTCTTTTTCTCTCTCTGTTTATGTCCATAAACGCGTATGCCCTGCTCTGAAATTACACTTTCTGGGGGAAACAAGTGCCGAACGTTGGTCTATTCTGTTGCACTCGTCCCCAACATCAAGTATTTCCAAACCACACACGACGATGTAGGCGTTAATCTATACACAAACACATGCTTGTGGTGGTGTTATGTATGTATAGTTTGGGGCTTCGAACCTAACAGCCGTTGCGGAATTGTTAATTTTCGGGCCTCATCTGTATCGAATATGGTTCACCTCAGCGAAACTACAGTGCCGGGGCCCCATAACCCGCATCTATTTGCAATAAGCTCGAATTACTGACTGGGTTCCCATTTTGGCATACGCAAACCCCAAGACCACCCGGCACGTTCTGTTGTTTGGTTCACAACATCAGCTGCCAAACTTGATTCTCAGTTTATCATTATCTTTGTTTGCATCTAAATCGCCTAAAACGATCTTGTTTTCGAACACTTTTTCAGCTTTTGACTAACAGTATTACATGTAATACATGCAGTACATACAGTATGTGCAGTATATGTATGTGGTCATGTACAATGCGGTCGTTGAGTCTTGTTTTTCTGCTTGAACCGCAGAGTTCTTGCATGTAGTAGTGCTTCATCAGAATATGGTTCATTCGTATTGTTTATTCTGGCGGTGAACTTCCAGTTTGCGCCTGCGCCTCGCGTGTTCGGTTCCCCGAAAGGCACTGTTTCCGGACAATTCACTCATTTTATGAGGATATCTTTTCAGATCTTCACTTTTCGTCAGAGCCTTTCAAAGACCAACCCTGAAAATTTCAGCCGCGACAGCATGGGTTGTGAATCGGGTATTGTGCTGAGCACAACATGTACAACAACATCTGGGTATAACCAACAACAACATCAACAACAACAACAACCAGAACAACACTACAACAACAATGATGAGTACGTAGACGACGACTACAGTACAGATGGCGAGGACAGCACGGAGGAATCAGGTGGTGCACCCACGCCGACCGAGTTATTGTGAGTTGTTGGCTGATATCAGAATTTTTGTCGTTTTCGCACTTTTATGCGCATATGGGTGGGCATCTTCGATCCAAGAAATGTACATCCTAAAAGGCAGTCTACATGAGGTTGTCACTCAGCCCCCGAATACCGTAACCCACCGTAATTCTAATCTGCAAGGATCGTTGCGAGACCATTTTGTTTTTTATCTATGTTTTGCGTGTTGGCGCCAATACCAACCAACGAAGTTTGGTGATCGACGATGACAATTTCCAGCTTGCTGCCGCTAATACACGTGTCGATAAGCAGCGATCAACATGGGCCTCGCTACGATCTTTGCATATCACGGTTACGGTATTCGGGGGCTGGCTGACAACGGCCCATAGGCTGCCATTGCCTATAACCGTGCTGGTACTAGGAGTGTGACATACTTTTGCGTGCACATCTATAACACCTTTTTAACATTCAAAACTTCTCTTTCATTCATTTATCAGGTCACAATCCCGGCATCAGCCAAGGTCAACTTCCTCCTCATTCTCTGACGTCGAACCCTTAGCCACCGACACAACCATACAAGAGCAGCACAATGCGGCTGGGAACCATATGCAACCAAATAATCACGACGATATTACGGGTGAGTATGGTGAACCATATTTGACTTTGGGCCCTAGAAGCTATTCATGTTTTTTTGAGAAAGTTACACGAAATGACTGTTTTTGTCAGAACTCACATGAGTTCTCTGTAACAGGGCATGTTTTTCAAATTAACACGCTTCAGAAAACGTCACACGCACAGCTCGAAATTTGTTTGGTAAATCAAAAGATCAGAAATCCGTCGTCCTTAATTATCGATGCGAGGGATAATACAAGTTGATTAATCTTAGCTGACACTGCAAGGCCTCTTTATCCTCACTAATCATGGGGTTTTGACATTTCAAGCTTTTGTTGCAGTTTCCCACATGTCAGGTTTCACGTCATGTTTTGCGGAAAGTGTCACCTGAGCTTGTCGTTCATTCATTTGGCCAGATGCATAGATTTGTCATTTTTTGTACGCAGCAAAACGAATTTCGAAAGCGGAATCTTTTGACTAAGAGTGGCGCTGATTGAACGGTTTTGGCACCAAATACACACAGTCCCCTAAAGTCCCAAAATAGCTCAGAATACCGCCCAAGATCACATTAAACGTGAAATGCGGCGACCGTGCGGTCTGCCATGGTTGACACAAACATTTCATTTTTGTGAATAAAACCAGAACTCAAAATCAGAATTACACCAAAACACTTCAATTTGTGCAAATATATCCATTTGATGTTTGACGCCCAGGTACACCATTGTCCACGTACGCTACACGTTCGCGTGTGCGTGCTGCCTTGAAACATCAAGGAGCTGCCACAACGGGTAGTGATGCCGCAGCAGCAGCTATGCCACAACACGCGTTGACTGCCTTTCAGCCGGTTAGCTGATGTTTCAAGATTGCGTGGTTTTTAAGTTCCTGGTGTATAAACATACAGTAACTGATGGACAACGTCAATAAACATCACACTAATACGTAATCCACTTTGTGTGCTGCACGCAGCCCAGTGGCTGCAGTTTCGTCACATGTTTCCTTCCTCGGCAGCCAAATCTTGGTCATATATAGCACATGACATGCTAACGCATCGCATCGAGGTAACATAGTGTGTCACAATCACGATCGACTTTGTGGTTTCATTAAAGAGTGTGTCTGACGTATTCAGCAGGGCGCATGGTCATTGTATTATTCAGGTTGTGCAACGCAAAGATATTGCAAACGAACACGAAGCGAATGATCTGATCAGTCATAGTACAAGCAGCCCGACACTTGAGAGCAGCAAAGCAGCTGAGAAACGCAAATGGAACGAAACGCGCTCGAATGCCATCAACAAACTGTGTTTTGGCACGCAGCCAGGTTATTGGATTTTGGTTGCTCTGTTTCTATGGTTTTTGTCAGCTTTGGGGGTACCGATATCACAGTTGGTGTCGGATCGGATTACACCCGTCATGACACTCGGTCACTCACTCCCGTGGTTGTTTCGCTACTTTAGTGATGGTGCGATTTTCGACTGGCGCATTGACGCTGTTTACTTTGGGCGTGTGAACAAGTTTTACACTGGTCAAACTAGCATGTAGCATTCATAATAGCAAAAGCTCCGTGACCAATGCGCAGACAGCATCATCGATCATCCAAGTTTGATCCACATATGTACACTTTGCAGATGGTTATTATGTAGCATCGGCACGCGAGCTGCTGACGGCTGCACGTCGAACGCCGGTGAAACTTGTGATTGCGCCCGGACAAACGCACAACACGATCGTGCCGCAATCGGACAGCGGTCGGTGATGTTTCACACATATGTATTGTGAGGATTTTGGCAGTTTTTAGCTTAATTCTGCCATTGTAGTTTCGTGCCAACCCTCTCTATGGTGACATGGACTTAGCATTTTCCTTCGCTATGAGGAATTTCCACTATATAGGGTAGCAGTCAGGAGCCTAACGGCAAATTGGGGGCCAAGGGGTTGACTGCACTATGGTGTGGCAGATACATGTTCTCTGTGAAACATCAAAACCGCCCAAAACGCATTTAGATCCTAATTTGGTAATTTGATTGGAGGCCTGACGCCAAGAGATATGCTTGGAGATATATTCTATACGTTGGCGCCAAGCTCTGTACCTTGGAGACTTGACCCAATAAACTTACTAATAAAATTTTCCGGTTGAATTGGCAGCTGATTTGATTATGCCGCGCATGAAACTTTCATCCCCTGTCCGGAAAGCACTCGCTTCGAAGCTGTAAAAATAGGCATTATTACCACTAATGGCTTGTAGATGATCACGTTATAACATTTTACAACAACAGCCTAAATTTTCCTGATTTTTGAGGCACTGACACCAGCACAGCCACTCTCCGTCCGCTGCGGCCACGCAAAATGGCGCGCGGCAATTCAAACACGGGCAGTGGCGGCAGCGGCACACAGGACGATCTCACTGATGAAATCGACGACTTATATATTACTCGTGAAACATCAGCCGGTGGATGTCGCCGACCGTCTTTGAACTTTGACAAAATGCGTGAGGTTGGTCATCGATGTTTTATTTTTTTTGTCGTAATCTTTTTATTGCGAGCCTTGCCTGATTTTGTTCGAAATTTGTTGAAGAAAATTACTTTTTGCTCCCCGGATGATTATCGTACTCCCGGCAAATGTATGCCTTTTTCATTCTAATGTTATTTGTCAGAATGCCCTTTTTTACAACAAGCATGCAATAAAATGCCCAGATGATCGGGATAATAACCGATGATTACATTGTCATCACTAACGGGAGTATACAACAATGCGCAGCAAACCTGTTTTTGAACATCCCATGTCCAATTTGGCATCGTTATTATCTGCATTGATCACGCAAAAAATACATACCAGGCGGCCTCTTTGCTTTGATAAAAAAACTCGGCTAAACAGGATATAATTTCCGCGTAATAATACTAAGCAAAGTCCCAGCTGCAATGTGGCATGTTTGCAAAAACGCTTGCATTGTTGCGCAATCTACATACACCACATCACCAATGGTATCTGTGATGTTGCTCAGGCAATGTTGCCGATTTTGTTGTTGGAATGTTTCGCGCTACACGCCTAGATACCTACTTATAGTCCATCCATCAGCTCATGACACTTTTTGTCAGCTGAAAAGCTTGACAGGATCCAGTGCTGTTCCGGTTACGAAAAAGAAAAGAAAGAGAAATCGGTTTTTATTTTATTTTTGTGCGCCGTTTTCTCTGACATTGCCTTGCGGAGGAACAATTTTTCGCAACGGAACCTGAACCTCCCAAACAAAAGTGCCATCAGCTGATGGACGGACTATATACATGCTGTACTGTACATGTACACAACGTGAAAGTTGTTGAGGCGAGCCACAGTCAGGACATGTTTTGGCAGGTGTCCAAGACCAGGTAGATACGTGCACATGAGCAAAACAAGCGATACTCTTTTTTGAATACTTATGTACAGTATGCACAATATCGTACACACGCACGTAAACGCAATCCTGAGCTTTGTTTACTCCTTTTTAGCGTAATGAACAAATAGGACAATATTGTATTTTTTGACAATGAACGTCACTTTATTACACCACGGGCCAGACCACGAAATTTTGTCTCACATTTTCACAAAACCATCTTTTATCCCAACAAGCTTGCGTAATTTTTACGTCAGCCAGCCAGTGATGGTGTTTGTTGTGTGCAGCCACCACACTCTCTCTTTCAAAACCGGTATTTCCTGTCCTCACATGTAAATTTTTATCATTAAATTTTTGAATGATAACGTTTGACATTTTGAAATCTCCATGCAACTTTTACGAAATTTTTGAAACGTAGCATCAATTTTACATGTTTACGTTTTCATTTCAGCGCATGGTCAAGCCGGGGCATGCCGCCCGAAAACACGAGGGCTTCCGTAGCTCCAAGGCACGTTTGAAGGTGAGAGAGAGAGAAAGAGATTTTCGGGCTTTCTAATATTCCTATTCATATTTTATGGCCTCACAGTTTTATTTGCCTTGTTTAGGCTTTGAAACCGAAAATCAAGAAAAAGCACTTTTCGCCTTCTTTCGACCCCATTTAAACCGGGCCCTCCGCTATTACGTTTTGGGTTTTGGACCTCGTTTTTTTTCATTTAAATCGTTAGTCGGCACTGGGATGAAGAACATTAATCTTGAAGAACTTCACCAACGTGACGTTTACCCACCGATAGCTATCCACCGGAACAAACCAGCACAATATTGACGCACAAGCTGCGCATGGAAATCAGGATTTGCCACGGAAATTCAAAATCACTGTACAGGCGGGTTACGGTAGCTTGACGAACATTTAACATTCACGCAGCATCATTTATCGTCCCACTTAACCCGCCGCCTATGTCACGTTCCACTGATTTTAAATTTCTCTTGTAATTCCTGATTACCAATGCACAGGTTGTGCGTCAATACTGGTCTGGTTTGTTCCCGAACGGCCAGGTTGGTGGATCGATTTCGGTGGGTAATCGCCACTTTGATGAAGTTCGTCAAAATCAATGTTCTTGATTTCGATGTCAACTAACGATACAAATGAAAAAAACGTGGTCACGAAAACCCAAAAAAACAACAGCGGCTTGGGACCGGTTTAAAAACCTTTGCGCCACCAGAGATTCGACCAGAATGATAGATGGAAAGACCACGGCCCTCAACCGAACTGCACATGAAATGCACATGCAGGCGTGGAACATGCGCGGTTGTGCCCCGCCATCAGTCACAACAACGACAACGACCAAAGCGTTTCCGTTCAATGCAAGTGCCTGTGTGCAGCTGGACTGCGTATTCAGACCGGTCGAACCACAACCGGCTGACCGAAACTCAATTGCAACGGGTGTGTTGGCGTTTTGGAAACTAAATTACAGAATTTAAAATGAACTAATCAATATCAATAGTGATTTGGCACGTTTTATTTGTTGAGATCGACAGGATATGCCACTGATTCATTTCGAGCAGCATAGACAATAGGAGATGTTTATTGGCTTTTTAATTGATAATTTTAACACACAGGATGGAGGTCAGTGTGCATTTGATTTACTTTTCCAGGTGAGAACTGTCACAGCTCTACCTAGCGCCACCGCCTGCGGCCAAGATGTGTAAACAAAAGTCATGGAATGCTATTCGTCTTGTTTGTCTCAGCAAAAACCGATTTGTGTCAGCAAAATGTTTATAATAAATTTAAATTTGGCCAATGAATGTACCACATATGCTTGTACACATAAAAATTGCCAATTATGTTTTTTTATCTTTTTCACTCAATTTTTATGTTTTGCCGTGTTACTACCATACCCAATGGTGCCCATCCAATAGTCAGCCCTCATGCGACCCTGTTCTAGTTAAGGGGGTGTCTGACGTGTTTAGTTTGTGAGAAAGAAAGAACCACTGTTTTAGCAGCTAATCAAATACAAAACCACAGTTTTCGATGACGTCAGGCACACCCTTTACAGACATCGCGTGGAATGTGAAACATCGAATGGTACCGAGCCGTTGAATTGCGTGTTGTGTTGCTCAAAAGGTGATAATATTGTAGCGTGTGTGTGTGTGTGTGGGCCGGTGGGTGGAGGTTTTGGTGTCTTGTGGCCATCATTGTAATACTTTGATTTGTGAAACATCAGCCATTACACAATATGTTTCATGAAACATTGCTGACATTATGCGCTGCAAGCAAAAACACCACTCATTACTTTGTTTCAGTCTTCTTTTCAAGCAACCTTTCTTGGTAGCCCGTTTTGCCTTATCAGTGGTTTGTTTTGAGCCAGTTTTTATTTGCATCTAAAACCTATTTTTAATACCAATTAATATATCTGAGATTTTTATTTATGTTATTTAGGTGATTTATTCGTCCTGTTTTTCAATGGAAGTCAGATTTTTCGTTCTTGTATGTACACATGTGTTAGCTGTCGCGACTCGGTTCATTCGTATAGCCTTGGGATACAAGTAAACTTTCTTGTTTGAACCAAATTACCACGCGGAATTTTCAGCGGCTCTCATTTAAAATCAGGATAAAACAACTTTCACTTTGTGCTTTGTCGAGTTCCTGATGTGTCAAGCCTATTTCAATTCTGCAAGTTTTTGGTTTCAAACTTGAAATTTTTCTTGATACACTGAAATAAGGCCACGTGAAACTGCACCTTGTTACATCGTTTCCCAAAATTTTCACAAATGTATTTTGGTTGCATGGGGCTGTTTTTCTTTTCTGAAGGTTTTAGCTGTTCAGGAAAACTCATCTTCCTCTATTGTATTTATGCGACTGAGTGTGTTTTCAAGACTAATAGTACTGTCGTCAAATCATGTCGTCACATCCTGTCGTCAGCTCAAGCACCCCGAGCGCGAGAAATAATAGATTGAGTTGATGCGACGATCGGCGTTGACCACAGTATGTATAGTCTGTTGATTAAATATCGACATAGTGTTGTAACCCCATGCAGGCAAATTTGGAGCGGGTTAGGTAAACACAAATGTTTCACCCTTGCCAACACAGGCTGCTGGCATTCAACACTAGTGGTTCTGTATGACATAAAACCACGTGGTCTGCCATCCAACCAAAACGACTGATGTTTAACTCCAACAGCCTGAGTTGACAAGGGTGAAACATTTGTGTTTACCTAACCCGCTCCAAATTTGCCTGCATGGGGTTACAACACTATGTCGATATTTAATCAACAGACTATACTATGCGCCTGTTTTCAGTAACTGTTATTTCGCTTCTCAGCTTTTCGCTGTTTTTTCATTTTTTTTCTTTCATTTAATATTACGATAGAATATCGTGCAACGGTTTTCTATCTATTCAGCTTTACTTCACTTGCGTGAAATAGGAATGATTTTGTCATATTCGTTCTTCCTCTTTTCTTTTATCCGTTGCATGTAGGTGAGAATAATAAACTTCAGAAATAAGGTAAACTACTATTCAATATTTCATATTCTTGTGTCCAAAAGCAAACGCGATGTCGATCTCATTACTTAAAAGTACGTTCATAACTTTTATTGAAAGTTCCTGTTGTTTTTGTTCACAAAATTGTTGTAAAGTTGCTATTTTCTTATGTCATGCCTCAAAGTACGCCGAATTTCACAGGAAAACTGTCATGTTATAACACAATTTATCTTGTGGCTTGAAAAGATTTCGGCTGGTTTCGGTACGTTTTGTTAAGCTTTTTCTCATTGTTCCTTTATAAATTTGAGTATAGTCCGTCCGCCAGCTCATGACACTTTGTGTTGCTGCGGGCTGGTTTGGTCCCTTCCTCCACGTTCTAATGAAAGAGAATTTGAGTGTGAGCGATTTTGAAAAAAAACTAAAAAAATTATAAAATGTGTCGAAAACGATTGAATTCGATCAAATTTAAAATTAAATTAAATTAAAATCTATAAAACACGTCGATTTCACAAAAAACAGCAATTTAGGAGCAAAAATATTTTTTTTCGGAAACTCAATTTCTCTTTCATTAGAACGTGGAGGAAGGGAACAAGTCGGCCAGCAGCAACACAAAGTGCCATGAGCTGGTGGACGGACTATACATAAGTTGCACTGTATGCAGAATAGCAAGAATTTAGAACGAGGTAAAATGTTTCAAAATTCACATAATGTCGTACCGGTTTCTCTGCTGCTGCTCAGCTTTGTTAACAGCTGTGCACTCACGCGAAAGAAAATATCGAAGATTAGGCCGAAATTCGACGATGAGAAAGATGTGCACGATTGTTTGTCCTCCAGATGGAACACGTGAACCTTATCACCCACATATAAATATGGTAATTCAAAATCACGGAGTTTCAAGAAGACACGATGAAACCACGCGTATGCACAGTGCACTGAGTTTGCGATATATATACAAGTGACGTGCAACAAATAAAGCGGGCGGCTTATTTGAAATCCCGTGTTCGCTACGACGATGGGCTGATGCACCAAGCGTCTGGACAGGAGTATGCCACCAAGTGTACGTACCACACACAGTACATCAGGTCACCATCAGTTGGAGTGCACCACAAATAATATATTGGTCACGACTTTTATCCAAAATGCCCAGAATCTTTCAAACACCATAGGAAACACGTTTTAATTATCACCACATGAACAAGGACCAAGAGAATTCTACCCAGCGAGTCTAAAGTTTTCTGATAAATTGCATTGCATCTCGGGAAACGTGCTTCTAATACACACAAACACACACACAGCAGTAGCACGCAATAGCAGCATGAAACATCAATATCACTTTTTGCTATAATTCTTGAAATCCTCCGGTATCTCCGGCATCAGACTGTGCCATCTGCCGACGGCGCGTGGTTTCGGGATCACAACGGAATGTTTGACCGCTGTTGACCCACCATTTGGTCTCATATGCGGGGGACGACGTCTGTTGGGGGAGGACTGACCGGCGGGGGGCACCCAGTGCACACTGGTTTGGTCGGAGGAACCTGGATGGGATATAAAGTTTACAATTATTTTGGGTTTATTTCGAATTATTTTATTTTAATGTGAGATATGTAAGTCCGTCCCAATAAGCCTATAAATGGTCATTTTCTGGGATGTTTCATATGCTTATACACACTGGGTACTAATTTGGAAAATTATTTTTTTCTGAAATCTCCAATCCGGTGTGCGTCCCTAATCAGCCCCCACGAGAACGTGTTTGGCATTCTTCGGTACCTCTCGTACAGAAGCGTAGTGTGTCACAATTGAGTGTCTGCACCCGTTTTGGTTCACATCTCTCTATTTTGCTCGCAGTGCGGTACAGTGCCACGTGAGGCGCATTGAGTATTATACCCTAACTGGTGGTATGTAGTTGGACAGTGCCCAATAATCACTTCACTAACGGGGTTTTATTCATTCACACATACATCCGGCAGGAATTTTCTATACGCATCACGTGTCCCTGAAGCATTTCTGGCGCATTGCCAGCGCTTACTGCATGTGATTGGCACTAGCAACATAGGAACATACCACACAGTACAGTTTGCCCTCTTTCAGCTAAAAAAACTTAACACTAAAACAGGAAGACGTACAGTATGTATGTGTGTTTGTGTGTGTGTGTGCGGCCCCCTCCCTCGGAAGGGCGGACGGGTCAATTTTCACGGGTAGCTTTGGGTATGCTAACGGGTCTTCGGGGGGGGGGGGGGGTGGCACGGCACGGGCGCGGCGCTGTAGCCGGGCCGTAGGCACGGGTCCCGACTAGTTACACACCATGGATGGTTCCGGTTTCACAATATGGTGGAGGTCACTAGGCAAAGGATTCCCACCCATCAGCAACCGCTGTTGCCCTGACTGACCCAGTAAATTCGTGGTGCTTGTGGTCGACGCATCGTGGTTATTCGGGAAGGAAACTTGAATTACCGCCGGTTCGGTGCCCACCGAACTCAGACTGTTCGTGTCGATGTTGCCTGAATTATAAAGAGCATGATGAAACAGAGTGTAGCACGAAGATCGCACGTTTTCTTTTCTCAACAATGCATTTTGCCTGGCATCAGAAACAATGTGTTAGCTGAGGCGCGGCCGTACTTGTCTGGTTGACGTTCGCATATCGTGGTGATGGGGATCCTTCTATCGTGAGTTGTAGATTTTCCCCGCGCACAAATACGATCCGAGTCATTCAATAAATATACTGAACATGCTTTGCCCTGGTGGTCACGCTTATCCTTGAAATTCTCAACAAAACCACCCAAATAATCAACCACGGCAGAGAAAAAGCCGAACATATTATGTACATAGCGTCAACATGAACAAAAAAGGAAAAACGCATCCGAGAGCGCACCAAGTGTTTGATTGAGTTGCGCCCAATTGGCGGATTGTTGCGAGCTTTGTTGACGCACGATTTCGAAACACTGTTGCCATTGCTCTCGACCACATGTTGTGGGACTAGAGGTGCCCAGCACACAGCAACCGAGAAGGTCGTCTTTGCCGATTCTGGGATGAGGAAAAGTTGCGCTTGTTCGGCAAATTTCAGAATTGGATTTTTTCAACCACCACTTTTTCAGTTATGGGCAATCTACATGACTGTTGCAGGAAAACAATGAAGGGGTAAACATTTTTTGGGACATGTTGGTGTCCAGAAGAATATCAAGCAAAAGTCAATTGCTGTATTATGTTTTGTCAAGTCATGCAACTCAGGCAGGACACTAAGGCACTCTTCTCGGTAGGTTGCCATGATGCCGGCTTGGAAGAGTACAGGTGTGGCACGTGGCCGCAAAAAAGATCTCCACCGTTTTTATGAATGCCTGTGAAAGAGACGGTGGAGAGCCCAGTCTAACGCCATGTTGTATAATGTTGCCGCGAGCCTTTTTGCTCGCTCAGCTACACGGAGTCAGTGAAACATCAGCGAGCTTGCCAACCTGTCCCAATCGATGACTTGCACCAACAGATAAGTTTCGTCCTTTTGGCTCTCCTCCATCTCAAATTCCAGTATTTCGTGGTAAACGGGATTCAAATTGGCGCGCTTAATCGTCGATCGTCTTTTACGTATACGACGATTCTGGTAGATTTGCTCAATCTTGACGTATGGGTCTGGAAACGTTGCGATGAAACATCAATAAAGAGCAGTTGTGTGCGTGCGTGCGCGTAACACCTGTGCAATGCTGTGCGGAGGACGGACACAATAAGGTGATTTGCGGTCACAAATTCGCCCTTGCAAGGTCAGGAAGTTCTTCAGACACATGTGAATTTCGCACAAGCCTACGATGATTGGTTTAAGTACCGGATCATGACCACTAGATCGAAAATAAGAAAGCATTATTGTGAATATGAAGGTTAAAATCGAATTGCACGCAGGTTAATTCCGTTGGCAAACACAGTGTTACAATAACATAATGCAAACATAACCATATCCCGCTCACCACTAGCGCCCGTGATGTCCATAGGTCGTAGATTGTACGCTTTGGCCACGGTCACAATGAGCATTTTGTCCGGTCGCGAATAACTCAGGTACAGCAATATGTCACCGAAGTCGTTCTTTTCCTGGAATTTCAAGCCAACGAAAATATTACGGTATGTCAGATGATGTCAACAAAATTCGAACAAAACGAATCAAGGTGAACAGCTCAGATCAGATATCCATTCCGATCGCCAAGTTTGATGCTTTTCGTTATTTTATTGATATTTTTTTGCATCAGTGCAAAACATAATCACCAACATTGCTTCCCAATATTTGCATCGTGTACTCGGTCCATCTGAACAGGTCAGAGCGCTCGAATAAATCGCGCATAATAATGTTGCCGATCAAATCGTGACGAGTGAATCGATCGAAGTCGAATACGTTGAACTGAGATCAATCAATAAAGCACATTCAATCAATTAGTCTATCAAATCATCAAAAGGAATCAATATCACCAACCAATAACATTCTGGATGGCAGTGCGTCATAAGCGACATCAAACGAGAACATTTCATTGAACTCAGGTGAGTTCGTCCGTCGGTGTATCTTCGTTTTGCAGTGATTTCGCCGTTCCGGCAACAGGTACATTTTCACGTATGGATCCGTCACGCCTTCGCTGTCCGTCTGTCACAAATTGTGTGTGATTGTGATCAATCTGGTTGTCATTTCTGGCAGTGTGTTTTCAAATGTTTCAACTCAATTCAAATGTTAAAGCTCAATATTTCAATCTAACCTCAGTCAACAGATTGCCGCAGTTCAACACATGCACCATCAACACGCGATGTATGAAGTCGTATCGTAATGCGAATGTCAGGCTGCCTTTGATCGGGGATTCGACGCACGACGACGGCTTACGGTAGCCCAACTCGTAGTGCTCTTGCACCGACATCGATTTAAGATCCTGATGTGGCAAGGAAACTTTGATTCAATTTGCGCTGTCAAGTTCTCAAATGGTCGGAAATGATAATGTTTAAATTTACGTTCTCGTGACAGAGCGACCAGGACCGGAATTCAAATTTTTGGTTTGACCTCGACAACTTCACAGGTCGTCTGATTTTTGAGACATAATTATTTCAGATTTCAGATACCGGTTGTGGACAACCAGAGATCAGAAGTAACCAAGCAGATACGAATAGATTTATGATGTACAATAAAATGGAGTGTTTCTTTACCGTGAGCGTAAGTGTACATTGTTCCTCGCGCTGGAACTCACACTGGCGCGATAATATAATTTCCTCCGGGATAAGCGCGTGATTTGTTCCAGACAAAATTGGGCTCACAAAACTCGTCACCCACTAATCAGCCCAACAAGATTGCAAGATTTCTTATGAACGAACGCACAGCAAGCAGCGAGTGCGCTGATGTTTCACGCGCAATACATAAACCGACCTGTTCAATCATGGTCGCATTGGACGCGCGTGACTGACCGGAACCGGCTGATCTGACCGACAGTCTCGATGCTGTTTCCGGTTCGGTGATGCTGTTCGGGTTGCCGATTAGGCTCATGTTCTTCGACGTACTTGGCTCGTTCTCGTGCTCGATCCCTCCGTTTGAACGACGATGATCGCACGAATCCGACTGAGTTACGGTCACTTGCGGACGACCTGCGTGTCATTACGGTAGGTCAGTTGGTTGGCAGGCGAGGGTGAGTAGGGGGGGTAGAAAATTTTAAAATTTTAGGTTGGTTTGAAACGAAAGTCCGGTGGGGAATAATTTGAACCCTTTCCACCCCGCCCGGGGCGCCGAGGCGTGGTGCATACAGGGGGGCACGCAAAGGGAAGGTAAACAACCCAAAAAAAAAACAATAAGTGGAGGAAGGGGATGGACGTCGCCGCCTACCAAACAAAGAACAAGCACAGACCCAACCTACCCCCCAACCCAAAATAAATTAAACCCACCCCTCCCCTGCACTAGCCGGTTCGTTATCATCCTACACGACCCGCGCCCCGCCCGCGCCGCGCCCTCCCCCCCCCTAGAGGGCGGCCAGTAGTTTGTGCTGCATTCTTACAGATCTCCGAGTAAGTTTGGGGGTAGGGGCCCGCGAAAACCGAGTGCCCCGCGGGGCACGCGGGTGGCGCGGGTGACCTTTCTATAACACACGGGCATATGCCCCCCGCAGCGTCCGCGGGTCCCCCGCACCCACCCGCAGCACACGCGGGGCCCCCGCGGGTGGCGCGGGGCCCGCACTCCCCCGCGCTGGCCGGCGCAGGCTGTTTTTAATGAATATTTGGTTTTTTAAGTGAAGCTTTACTGCTGAATGGGTGAAATAAATGCAGAGTTGAATTTATATGTTGTTTACCGTGATAAAAACGTGTGTTTAGCCCAGAGCTGGAATTTTTGGATTTGTAACAAAGTCATTATGGCAGCACAAAAAGACCAAAAGTGCGTCATTTGTTTATGTGCATTTGCTTGTAAATGCAATGTCAAAAGCAAAATCACCCTGAAACAAGAATTGCTGATGCATTTTAGTCGAAGACGGATACGGCATTAATTTCCAGCTAACCGCAGAACAAGTAATAGTTGTGAAACTCCACGGCAAAAACAGTGATCGGCTGCTAGATGCCAAAGTACTGAAACATAGGTATGACGATACATTTGTCCCCAAAAACAGTAATTTGCGCTGAACAGTAATTTAAACAGCAAAAGTATGTGACGAAACAAATGGTGAAACATGATCTTTGATCGTCAAAATTAAGTCAACATAAGCAGTTGATCAGTACCCTGCATATTCACGATTCACTGGGTTCGCATTTTCAGCGATGTACCTAGTTTTGCGTCGTGTCTCGCTTGTTTCGCACTGGTCCTTTTTGATACAGTACTTTATGTCTGGTGATTATGTGCCATTTGCTAATTGCAGCTAGCCTGTCGAAGATTATCTATAGCTTCGAATTTGCTTTTTTGAGCAGATTTTTGTATCATAAGTCTACATTTTATCGTCAGTTTTGGCCGTTTTAGTTTTTTGTGATTCATGTTTCTGGTGCGTTTTAGTCAAAAAGTGCAAATTTTACGTCATGTTTCATGTGCAATTTATTCGTCAATCACAGGTTTTATCGATCAGTTATCATTTAGATCATGTAGTTTTCTTCAATATCGATACCTTAATGCCATCATTAACATTTATTCTTGTGCGCAAATGAAGAAGTAAAAGCTATTTTCCTGTATAATAACCTGCTTTATTAGCTTTGATGTGGACTTTAGATGCAGAATTATGCTGCCAAAATGACTTTGTTACACGTCCAAAAATCCCAGCTCTGGGCTAAACACACGTTTTTATCTTCGACAGGCTAGCTGCAATTAGCAAATGACACATAATCTCCAGACATAGAGTACTGTACCAAAAAGGGCCAGTGCGAAACAAGCGAGACACGACGCAAAACTAGGTATGTACTGTACATAGCTGAAAATGCGAACCCAGTGAATCGTGAATATGCAGGGATCAACTGCTTATGTTGACTTAAGTTTGATGGTCAAAGATGATGTTTCACCATTTGTTTCGTCACATACTTTTGCTGTTTAAATTACTGTTCAGCGCAAATTACTGTTTTTGGGGACAAATGTATCGTCATACCTATGTTTCTGTACTTTGGAATCTAGCAGCCGATCACTGTTTTTGCCGTGGAGTTTCACAACTATTACTTGTTCTGCGGTTAGCTGGAAATTAATGCCGTATCCGTCTTCGACTAAAATGCATCAGCAATTCTTGTTTCAGGGTGATTTTGCTTTTGACATTGCATTTACAAGCAAATACACATAAACAAATGACGCACTTTTGGTCTTTTTGTGCTGCCATAATGACTTTGTTACAAATCCAAAAATCCCAGCTCTGGGCTAAACACACGTTTTTATCACGGTAAACAACTTATAAATTCAACTCTGGAACTCTGCATTTATTTCACCCATTCAGCAGCAAAGCTTCACTTAAAAAAACCAAATATTCATTAAAAACAGCCTGCGCCGGCCAGCGCGGGGGAGTGCGGGCCCCGCGCCACCCGCGGGGGCCCCGCGTGTGCTGCGGGTGGGTGCGGGGGACCCGCGGACGCTGCGGGGGGCATATGCCCGTGTGTTATAGAAAGGTCACCCGCACCACCCGCGTGCCCCGCGGGGCACTCGGTTTTCGCGGGCCCCTACCCCCAAACTTACTCGGAGATCTGTATATGCACAACGCTTGCCGCGCGCGCGGCGGCGTTGAAAAGCGTCCACATAATTCGTCACGGACTGTAGTAGGCTGTTGGTTTTCATTTTCAGTTTTCATTTTTAAAATACTTGTATCTCTAGCCGGAGAAATGGTGGTACACTGACACTACTGATTCATCTTCACCAAATATGTACATATATGCAGTTCACCCACCCCATAAGAGAACAATGGACAGCATCTGCATTGTCAAAAATTCCAAACCCCCTCTCACCTGCTCTATCGTCCTTTATCAACGTCACTCTCACATCATTTGTGCTGCCCGATGTTTCACCATCCAACTGTGTATGTCCGTGGCTGTGCTTATGTCGAACCATCCATGGCGGTTGGCCGTTGACTTCTGCAAAAATCATGTTTTTTTGTTTTCAAAACTCGTTACCCGGAAGAATTAGGAGCAACTAACCCGGCGGCATTTGAAGCTGGTATATTAGATCACACCTGATTTTTGTCATATATTGACAACTGTCGAACTATTCCAAGTGCTCATGCTAATTTCCCTCAAGTGGGTGCTAAAACATTTACGTTCAGTCCAAGAACATATTTTTGCACCTATTGTTTACCTCTCTGACACCCAACACTGAATCCGCATTGGCGTTTCTTTTTCCTCGACAGCGATGCATAGATCTTGGCACTATTTGACAGTTGGTTTGGAGTGGACAATTTATTCACAATTTCCTGCGCGTGGGCTGAGTGCAATGGCACTAGCGGAGCATGCATATTTTTCGACTTGAACGCGAAAAACGATACTTTACTGTGTCGTATTTTTGTTGAAAAAACTTTTTATATGTTTCGTTTCATTATGACAACACGACCGGTTAACCGTATTGAGTCACAGCGTCGCTGCAATAAAACTGCGCATTATGGAAATCAGCGTTTACTGCAAAGATCTAAAGACTCCTCAAAATACTTTCTGAACGCAAAAAGTCAGTTACAATTGTATAAAGATCGACAACAGACGGAAGTACATAGTAAGTTTGTCATTCAATACCATGGTAAACATTCAGGGTGACAGAAAAACAGAAGCATCACAGATTTCCGATTAAGTCCGTTTCCGTCCCCTAACCTAAAAAAAGCTAAAGTGTGGGGGGTGTCTGTGTCGTGTGAAACAACAATGAACAGTAAACAAATCTTTGCTTTATTATTTTTTACTTTGACTATATCTGATTTAATTTTTGTGATTTTTATAGTTTCAAACGCGAAACGTTTGCTTGACATTGATTCGGATAGAGAGGGTCCGGTCGGGAGTTCCACGCCCGCAGTTGAAGGCATCAGGTACCAACCCAACCATGTATTGAAAAGGCAATTCAAAACACAACGGTGCGCGTGCAATTGAAGCAAACGCCAGACAGAGATGGGCGGGCACGCCTGTATTACAAATTTGATCACCGGCGGAGTAAATGTAATAGACATTTTTGAAGTGAATGGAAGCAAAATTCAAGGGTATACGATAAACATGTGAAACCAGATCTACGTATTTGAGGTTTTACGTCAGCACAGAACAAGGACAACTTTATGAAACCCTTCTATATTGAAGCCTGTGCGTGTGGTGGGGTTACCAAACCACCAGTAGCGGATCCAGCCTTTGGCCAAAGGAGGATCCAAATCCAAACAATGATTACTACCCTAGTGCTTGTTCCATTCTTAAAAAGTTATTTCTATCTGATGCTTGTTTAGAATTTGGCGGATTTTACACCAAATCCTGTATAAATGTTGCAATGCGCGCCAATTTTTGGCATAGTTTATTGATCTAAAGATACCTTTTCCTTCTTGCTTCCGAAACGGTGGTTATGCCTTCACCCACCACGCATTTCGTTTGACTGAAAAAGGTGACTGAGTATATACACGTGTATGTAGCACACGTGGGGTCAGTTGATGTCTGGTTATTATGGCGCTCTCTGACGTCTATATCTTCTGAGACTGTCATTAGAAAAGTTCTTTGAAGCGCACTTGCTCATATACGTACATACATGCATACTTACATTACAGTTAGTACGGTATGCGTGCGTAGCTCAGTGACTCTAACAGGCCCGTAGTAACTGACGTTGTACATACACTAGCCAACGTTGGAAGTTATAGGGCCTGTCGTTGACAGATACCTATGTACAATGATGCTCTACGCAGTTTCACAAAACTCAATCAATTTCTTATGTATGTTTAACGTGTTCAGATGAGAGATAGTGTGGTTTGTTTACAATATCCGACGTTCTGCATTTGTCGCCGCACTGACGAATACCTGATACACCACGCACCTGGGACGGACAACTAAAAAGCTGGGTCGGATCCCATGTGAGGTACCTGAGAATGAAATCAGCAGCCTATACGTTCTGAAAGCGGACAGCGGAGCAGCGCAGCAAGTATAGGCAATCCATCGGCTCATGGCACTTTTTATACACGCACAGCGCATGCTACAGCACACGCCATTTTCTAAACAAAACATACACTTTGGGCGAGTGTCATAACTTTGATGGCCGCTTTTTTAATTTACGCCGTTTTCATTAGGTGCTTGACATAACGCTTTTCTGCATTGTTGCAAAATTTGGGGATAACTGCAGAGAATAGATGCATTCATTGATGGCAGTAATGTTGCGTGCAGCCTGTGTGTGTGTTGAGTGCCATGAGCTGGCGGGTTGCCTATACCAAGCTTTGCAAATCAATTTGCGTGGCTATAATGTAGGCTCTGAGCTCACGGGCGCACACTTTTTTGCTCCGGCACACTGATGAAGGATAAAACGAAGCCCGTCCCATGCGAGGAGTGTGGTAGGTATAGGTAAAGAGAAAGAGTTATTGGGGCCGGGTAGGCGACAGGACACCCGTTTTTAAAAAGATTCACGGTCATATATCTTCCAAAAAGCGACACATCACCACGAACCAGCTACTGTCTTTTTGTGCCATACCTTGAACATAATGTATAGCGCGTGCACGACCAAAGAACCCGATAAAGTGGAAATAAGTCAGTATTTCAACGCTTCCTACCTGAGATACAGCGAGAGAACGTCTTTCAAACTTTTCCCTCGGCCCTTATCCTGTCAGCGGAATTCTGACGAACCAAGGTAAGACTTTGGTAAGGTAAAACCGAGGTACATGTATACAAACGAGATGAGGTAATAGACTTCGTATACAGCACGGTACCAAACTTGGATATTGCGGCATATACTTCTGAATACCTGGATATGAGAGAGAGACAACTGCAAAAAATATCTATCTGTGCTATGTATGTATGTATGTATATGCGTTCGCAAAATCGATGCAGTCCCTCATAGGTTATGTATACATACATAGGTAAACCACAAGTAAAACATCAAGGCACAGGGAATTTTGTTGCCAGAGCACAATCAAGAACAAAATTTGGGATAAAATAGATAGCTCGCGGCAGCGACTGATGGCAGCAGAATATCAGATTGGCAAGCTGCAATGCTGCTGCGAGTTAATTCAAAGAAAAGCACGTGCTTTGAAAACTAGGACGGCGAAATGAAAATTTTTTGAAAAACTTCCAACTACTGCAGGCGGAGTTAAGAAGAAGATCATTTTATGTCAGAATTACTAGCAACATAACGCACATAAAAGTCATGTTTGAAAAAAGCAAGGGAGATGTGCACTTTGCTGGCATATCCTGCGTTGGTGCAAAAGGGGGTCGGATTTGACTTGTGTTTGACTCTGCCTTTTCATAAAGTGAAGCAGCAGCCAACCACTTTGCGCACTGGCTGCATTTTATTTTTATTTTATTAACATTAACATTTTATGCCAAGTGAAAGTCAAACCAGAGTCAACCCCGACCCCGACCACTTTTGATGCCCCGCAACGTGCATGGGTATAGTACAATTCTAATTTCATTGCCTCATGCATTTTTACAGACGCAGGGAAACTTCCGTTCGAAGTCGAGGCAGGCAACAAGCTCAACACACAGTCAACAAGCCACGCAGCTGGCTCGTGCGCGTTTCAAATGTTTCAGTTACACAAGCTGTGTGTCAGTCAGCTGCGTGGCCTGTTGAGTGTGGGTTGCGCTTGTTGCCTGCCTCGACTTCGAACGGGAGTTTCCCTGCGTCTGTAACAACGCATGAGGCAAGGAAAATAGAAACTTACTCTACTACCCCCAGACTCCCTTTGTTCAGCCAAAAAAAAGCAATGTGCGCACAATGTCAGATGTTCTGCCGGCGATAAATAAGAAAATAATATAGCGCCAAAAGCAAGGCTTATCGATGCGTGGTCAACTCAGCCCTGAGTGAGCGCGAGAAATAACGCATGGCGCTCGGCGTGAGTTGACCACTTCAGTTGACGAGTTGAATATAAGCCGGCGTGAATTTTGCAAGCCCTGGTTGGCTGGTAACCCTCATGTAGCAGCAGGTGGTTGGCTGCTTCACACAGACGGCTTCCTGCGAAACCAACGCATTCCAATTGTACAATATGTATACAATGTACATAAGTACCACAAACTGATCAGCTGGGATGAAACCGACAAAGCCGCACACATAGTATCACGATCGCATGAGGTTGACTGACTGGATATGGCACTCTCTCCACTATAACTGTTGTGCAAAAGGCAAGCTTACGCTTCTCTGTTTGGAATTCCTTGGAGTCACATCAGGTGATTTGATACTACAGCACCGAGGGACATTGCTCCAACCTGAGCTACAGTATGTACATATGGATATGAATATGTCGATCCCCCATGCGCGCAAACAGTGAGTGGTAAATGATTTGGGGCAAATTGTTTTGTCTTCAACGCAAATAGTCAACGCTGTTGGTCGTCAAACCCTCTGCCAGACTAAAACAGCCCAAGTGGCTAAACATGCTGCTCATATATACCCAACGCTTTAGGGCGGACTTAGGTTGAACACGGAAACCGGAACACGGAAATATTTCCGTGTTCCGTGAATATTTTGGAGAATCGCGGAACACGGAAATATTTCCGTGCCACGGAACACGGAAATGATTCAGGCACGCAAACGGTGCTTTTGCAAATGACAAAAGCCAGCGTGCTGACGTCAAAAGCCCGCGTGTTGACGCAAACAGCAATTACTATTGACACGGAAATATTTCCGTGTTCCGTGAAAATAAAAAAAACACGGAACACTGAAACCAGAAATATTTCCGTGTCACGGAAATATTTCCGCGCACGGAAATCCACGAAACTGGTTTGTATGTAAATTATTTCCGTGTTCCGGTTTCCGTGTTCAACCTAAGGGCGCGCCCATGTAGGCCAGGGCCAGGGCCGGGGCCGGGGCCGTATCAAGGGCACGGTCATTTTGGGATTTTATTTAGGTTAGGCATATGTATTTGTTCAAGCAAAGTAATATAAAGCGCTTTATTCTTAAAAATACTGGCTGATGAAAAGTCACCAGATGACATAAATTTTTTGAGCAACCACAGTAAACGACATGTCTGCGCGAAATTCGAGTAACCTATAACTCAACCAATCAGCGAAACGCGCACGTCGTGTATGCGCACGGTCAAAAGCAAACTGTATGTGTATAATTGCAGGTAGAAATTCAGTGTTTTGTCAACCATATTTCAAACTGCAGCCCGAATTTGCAAAAGAAAAAACACAAGATAGCCATGCCCTTGATAAATCAGGCAGTAGCGCACCCAACGCGAACACACACGCACAGCTGCATATACGAAACCAATGTTGGATTATTGACAACCCTGCAGTTGAAACGTCGCCTATCCAGAAAAATGTTTCGCACCGGCCCCGGCCCTGGCCCCGGCCCCGGCCCTGGCCCCGGCCCCGGCCCGGCCCGGGGGGTGCCCCCTTGTCGGCCTGGGTCGGGGCCGGGGCCAGGGCCTCGGACATAGATTATTTTTCATGGCCCCGGCCCCGGCCCTGGCCCTGGCCTACATGGGCGCGCCCTAAGTCCGCCCTAATCCGCACATTGCAAAGTATGCATACGCACTAACCTACATTCTAGATCATGTCATTCGTGCGAGTTAGAGAAAGCATGGAAAAAGCTTCATGCGCACGAATTTCCTACAGCAAAACAATGCTTGTTCGGTCATCCGTTGTGCACTTAACGAAATTGAAAACAGTAATAAACGCCGAATAGTGTTCTTCCGCGTTATTCTTGTATGGTATGTTCGCATGGGGCATGTTTTCCAAAAGAATACCAATGCCGCGATGCGAGCCAACTTTGATAAACAACGTGCAATTATTAAACTGGATTAATGCTACGATAGCAAACGCACTCATATGACTTTGGCCTGTTCAAACACAGTGATTGAATCAATAGGAATCTTCTTTCACAAATGAAAGGAAAAAGGAAATAGGAGAACAGAACATGAATTTGTTCAGTGAAGTCGGGGCACAGAAACAGAAAATCTGATTTCATCCCCGCAGCGATAATACTTTCGGAACGAGAACAAAGCCAAATGCGCCGAATATTTTGCAAAATTAGCGTCAGAAATATTTTTTCAATCCTTGTCTGACGATTGAGCATGTAGGCTTTTTGCAAATTGAACTACAGCGTGCGTATCTTGTAGCGAGCATGTTGGGAACGAAACGAAAGTCGGATTGGTTTCACCCGGAGAGGCGCCACGGAAACATGGAAGATTAATCGTCAAAAGGAAGCAATAAAAAGGCTCAAAGCTGACAAGAGGCACAAGTCAAAAAAAAAGAATTTGTTATTTGAATGAAGCTGCTGGCTTTGTGTTGGTCAAGTGGCAGATAAAAAATATTACCACGGTATGGCCGGTATGCAAAGCACATTGCGGGCAAACCTCGCGGGGTTGCGGTTGAGGAGGGATGGGGGGGGGTGGAACGAAATGGGTTGAATCGTATTCTGATCTTGCGATTTCGTTGTTTCAGTGATTTCGACCAGCATAAAAGTTCCTCACAGCTACACACCAGGGAAACAACTATTAAGCTGGTCGAAATTAGAGAAACTGCAGAATCTCAAGATCTAACCCAGCCTACTGCACCTGTGTATCGACATGCCCCCCAACCAACCCAGCGCGACTGCCGGAAAAGCACATACCGACCTACATATAATAATTGTCAACAATTGGGAGGTATGTACCCAATATTCATTACCTTTGAGCTCCTAATTCAAAGAAAGTGTGTCACACACCTCAGATGCACAAAAATAGTGTACATTTTCATCAGGTTATTCAAACACCACCATCTGGTACACAAAAACTGTCTTGGTAAAACAAAAACACCATGTACTGTACATATGTTTCAATTGCGAATATTCAGCTCTAGGAACACTAAAGGTGCCGTTAATTCTGCCCTGATAAACTTTCCAGCGGGTCGAAGGGCTGCAGGTCAAAAAGCCTGCATCGAACACAAACAATACGAGTTAGTGTACATTAGAGGAGCACATTTATCAAAGTATTAAATTTGATGACAAGCCGCTTTCAAAATCCAAACACGCGGTGTTGAATTGGTAGCACTTGGACTTGAATTTCAGCGCATATGGCTGCATAGTTCTGGACCAAAACTGATACGATAGCCGATAGATACATATACGTGGTACTTAGAATGTCGAAATTAGTTTTCCACACGCGACCACCCAAATCTGTGTATCTTTAGATAGAACGTACATTTGAAATTTTGCTCGTTGCTCTACTATACGTGAATTCGTATACATATGTGGCCACTTTCACCTGGGCAACCCGCGGGTCGCTTTCGGGTGACCCAGCAAATGCAGCAGGCACAGACAGGCTGACTAAAAAAAATCAGACCCGCTGGTCTGCCCGGGTGAGCGTATGTTTCACGCTGCTGCCTTTGCCTTGCACACCCGCCGGTGACTCGGATTGCCAGGTGAAAGGGACCACGTCCCGTACTAGGTGCCATAGGTACACACCTCACCGTAACAACACAACCGCTTGAAGGGGGATAAACACTACTATACTGCTAAAAACTATTCTCAGTTACTGGGCTTGTCAGACAAGCACTGCAGCGGCTCTCACAGGAAAAATTTTGATTAATTCCAGTTGACAGTTTTCCCATTAACGGCGGAGGTGGAGTTTCGCAAAGCACGATTAGCAACCTGGTTATTTAGAATGAGTAGAAATGGACAAAAACATGAGCATGAACATGAGTTTGCCACAAGCTAAAAGCTAAACCGACGTTGTATAGCTGCTGTGCATAAGAAGCAAACGTGGCGCGAGTGAATTTTCATTGTGAGATGAGGTATACACCATAGGAGCCTATGTAGGTACTGGGGCTTGTTTGTAGCTATGTATGTGCAGTATGTATGTATGATCTATTTCAGTAATTTTAATTATGTATTAGTACTGCGGATGTCAGCCTAACGGGCTTCCAGTTTTTTTCATAGCACCCATTGCCACTGTATAGTTCTTGTATGAGCAGCAAACTGTGGAGGCTTGAAGAGCCAAACTGTGTGTTCATGTGTAAAGACGGCGGGAAATCTAGGGCGTACGCTTATACGCATGGAAAGTATATCCCAAGTGCAGTGCAACTTTGTCCTGCTTTCCTCATGCTCCTGCTGTGAACATGACACCTTTGTGTGTAAAGATATACTGTAAGGCACGGATGCATACGTGTGAGCATATGGTTGCTCGTGTTGATCACGAGCGTGCTGTTGAGATAGGAATTATGTATGTTTAGCGCTTACGGCACGAGCGCCAGCTGCATATTGAATTCTGCAGGTTTAAAGGTGCTGGTCAACAACCCTTCGATCTGTTTCGCATGTTCTCAGTATTCCGTTTGGTCACAGATGTTTCATAAACGCCTTGGCTCTAATTGAAGACCGTATTCACTTTTTTGGCACTACCACATTTCGTGCTATTTTGCCAAAACCACAAGACGTTCGAAAAATAATATTTCCCTTTACAGAACACATAGCCATTTATCACGCTACTCAAGCTATCAAAGACCGATTCCCACCGGTAATAAGTTTTGACAAAAGTTCGCTCAACAAATATTCACGGAACACGGAAGACGGAAATATTTCCGTGTTCCGGTTTCCGTGTTCAACCTGAGTTCGCCATAAAGGGTGGTATAGTAAATTTTCAAATTCTCTGCCGCACAATAAAATACGCCCCATAGTTAATGTCCAGACTTTTGATCAACTTTTGAAACATTCCGGCGCAGCAGACACGTGCAGCTTGCCTGCCAGCCGGGCAGCTGTGCACAATGTTTCAGAACTGTGTGTGGTTAGCTTTCGTGTTTAGACGTGGACATTAACTATGGGGCGTATTTTATTGTGCGTCAGTGAATTTGGAAATTTACTATATGGGTGATGTTTTCGAAACGGTCAGTTGGGTGTAGAGGTCGGTGGAAAGCTCGGTCGACAGCTCAGTGTGATAGACCTCGGTGTAAACTTGAAACATTCCACGTTAATAACAGGCAATGTTTCACGTTTACACCGAGCTACGCTGACCGAGCTTTCGACCGAACTTTACACCGACCTTTACGCCCAACTTAACTGACCTTTACACCGTTTCGAAAATTCCACCCTATGTCAAACGTTACCTGACAACACACGTTTTCTTGGGGGAACATAAACCACAGCACGGAGTTGATGCCGGAATTTTCAACTTAAAGTCCCCCCACCCGAATAGAAGCCTTGGGGACTCCAAGTGCAAAGTTTCCCATTTAAACTCCGGGGATCTAAAATGCTCATAATCTAGAATGTCCCCAACTGCCCGGTTGAAAGGACCCAATTAGGGCTAAAAGCGGAAACGTTTCCACTTAAAGCCAAAAGGAGGCTCAAATAGCTTTTTTCTTTTTTGTCTATGGACTTGCACCAATTTCCACATGAAGTGTAAAACTCAGGTAGTGCGTGATTGCAAAAACCCATGTCTTTGAGAGCTGTAAACCTCGATAGTTTTAATTTTAGAGTATAATCAAATCTCGGGACACAAGTTTGGTTCTTCGCTCAATCAATCAGACAGAACCGAGACATGAAGCTCGCCTTTGATGCTGATATTTGATTTTGCTCCAAAAGTAATGCTTTTGATCTCGTGAATCAAAGACCCAGTTTGTTTGCAGGACAATATCAACTCGGCGCTGTCTTTCATTTCCACCCAAAAAAAATGTGGCCGTCGGTGATGTTAGACACACACTTTATGGCCGCTGGTCAAGAACCCGTCGACCGCGTTTAGTTTTGCGTCACTTGTACTACATACAGTAATACAGGCAAAGACTGGGCATCGCGTTCAGGGGCTACACGGAGGCTCGCGGGCACCCCCCTAAACTACCATAATCATTGAGCTACCGTACCAAACATTCACTGTTGTAAATTTGGTGACATCACTGTATTTTTGTGACATCGACGCGAGATCCGGCAGTACGAGATTGATATGGGGCGACACACAAGCGTGCGCGGGAGAGCTGCTAATCCGCTTGCAGTGACAGTCGGCCTTCCATATCTGGTTTCCAATGTTTCGAGTGCAGGAATAGGGCACCATTCTGAGATACTTTGGCCACAACGGCAAGTTTTTGAAACCATCTTGTATTTGAGTAAGATTACCTGTTGTGTAACACTTACCACCTCTTTCTAAGACGTTTGCAGACCACCATCCACTAATACACCCACACACACATCCTAAACTGAACAAAATGTCTACACAGATGCATAATGGAGCTGGTTTGATTGGTCTGATAAAAAAACTGATTTTCGGGCTTATTGATATGTGGTCAACTCAGATCGTCAGCTAAAGTCGTCAACTGAAGGCAGCTTTGAGCGAGCGCGAGAAATAGCACCAGATGTGAATTGACGACTTTCCTTGACCACATATCTTTTCTAATAATTTTTTCGCATGCATTTAACAGGTGTTTGAGACAAGCAGATCTCCCACCAGCCCAAGCGTACCGAAAACAGATTAAAAATAAAAATCTTGCTGTGTGCCACGTGCAATGGATTATTGTGCGACGGTTCAGTCCCGGGGCACAGGTTCAGGCCAGGCCGATTCAGGCCCAGCTGGAGCCTAAGCATAAGCGTATGAATGGGTCAAATATGTTGGGCCTGAATCGGTCGGGTCTGAAAAACTGGGCCTGAAAAGGTCGGGCCTGAACCAGGGTTGGGCAACAAACGTTTTTTCCAAAAAAAATCGTTTTTTTAAACGCCCAGATGACCAAAATATGACCCCCAAAAAAATGAAAAACGCTCATGTTGGGAAGAAAACGTGGTTAAATGAAGTATTTCTATGTGTTCTGAGGCAAAATAAACGGGTTTCAACCCTTTTCTGGCGAGTTGTTAAGATCCCATATCAGACCCGCATCATGGGACTAACTTTGGCCGGGGTCATCACTGAAAGTCAAACGCCGTATATCCACGTATCTCGACAAAGTAAAAATTGGTCGAAAATTTTTTAAAAAAAATGGGACAAAAAATTGATTTCCTTGATAATCAGGGTACTTTCCCTGAAAAATCAGGGAAAATCAAGGAAATTCAGGATTTAAAAAAAAACGAAAAACGACCCAGGCTTTTTTTGAAAAAAAACGACGTTTTTTTAAGAAAAAAACGCCGTCGTTTTTTTTGCCCAACCCTGGCCTGAACTTCCGGGCCTGAAAGGTCGCGGAATAGCAATGGATGCATACTGCCTGCAACGCACCGCCCTTATCAAAATGCTATGAGTAATCGCGGGAGTACAATCAGGTGGTCTTCACAATATGTCTGCGTAGAGCGGATAAAGGAAGCCTAGTCTGTGACTAGTCCCTCTCGCAGCTGCATTCACGACGGACGCAAAGCTATGTATAGGGATGCGGGCTGCGGATCATCAGATGCTGCTCATTCGATAATTTTCCTTGGAGTCATGTCCTATTTGATTAAACCGTCAGCCCTGCCCTGCTTAGAGTTACGTGATCCTGTTCTGGAAATTCAGTTATTGCGAGGAATATTCACCGTCAATGGGGTTCACAGAGTTCACACTTTGATATTATGGGTGGCATTTTCGAAACGGTGTAAAGGTCAGTTGGGTGGAAAGCTCGGCGTGAGAAAGTTTCAGTGTACTAAAAGCTCTGCGTAAGCTTGAAACATTGCACGCTGAGCAAGCAGCAGACGCGCGTTTCTAAACGAAAGGTCAACTTTGACAGTTTGCGATGCAAGCGTAAATCGTTTGTTTGCAATCTGGTTCAGTTAAGCTGGTTGCAAAAACGGCAGCTACTGAGTAAATCAAAAAAAATCCGAGAACAAAAGAGAACTTTTCCACTGACTTGCACGTTTACGTCGATCACCTGCGATCTAATCCCCTTGGTCGTGACTTTGAGAACCTCGAAGGTAACTCTGTGGGTATACATATGACAAAGGGAAGACCAACCTTCTGTTTGTGAATTTGGGGATATATTTGAAGAGAGATAAAGGCTTACACCATATTCATTTTGCGTCACAAAAGCAACAAACGACGACCACTGCAAACAGGCGAGCAACGTGGAGTCTGTCGATAGCTTACGACACGCTGTACAGTATACGGTATGGGCGGGTTGTCCTGTATTACACATGCAGCGGTTGTTGGGATGTGTGGGAACTGTATGAGTCCATTACAATACCATTTCAAACTGAAATATAAGCGCCTCAGGTAATTTTTGAGAATCACGAGCAATAAAACACATGCAAACATGCTTTTTATCGTAAAAGTCAGAAAATAACGAAAAAAGTGAAAAAAATAATAAACAATGGACTTACTTTTTGAAATTTGATGATGAAAAAAGTTTCAAAAATTAAAAAAAAATTATTGTCTTTTTTTAATCCAACCCTGATGACTACACGCGCCCTTAGCAATAAATAGCAACGTTTTGCAGCTTTATCCGCCCAACGCGTGCATTGTGACAGCCGCCTTTGTGTTTTGTATTTTTTTTCTTTTTCGCACGTTCTGTGCTATTTTGGGTTTTTCGCTTGACGATAATCGAATAAAGTGGCATTATTTGCAGTGGCGGCGCCTTGTGTGACTAGAATCAGGCCGGTAAGTGAACTACTCACCTGCACCTCCTGTTCGACAAAATTCTGCCAGACACTTTTAGCCACCAGCGACTAATGACTTTTCATAAAGCACTCTTTGCTTGTCATTCTTTCATACACGCCGAGGGCTGATTCATTATTTAACATTGACGTTTTATACAAAAAAAGTTCTGAAACCCATAGCAGGCGTCAAATAAAAAACTGAGCTTATCACCCACCTAGTGAGTGTTTGTAGAATATCTTTTCGCTTTGCATATCGTCGCGACCAATCAACTTCGTGCAACACACCACGCATCGATACATTGCGTTCATCTTTGGCGGTAAATTCGAATTTCAAATGGTAACACTTTCAGACAGCTTACGGATGATAATCGCTCGACAGAGAGCTGTGTGGTGGTTCACATTGTTGCGCGCTTGCCTCGTTCGGAACAATGTAGATAAACAATATCGATAATATTGGCTAAAAAGCAATAAGCTGTCGTGGAAACATGCCTGGCAGATTACAAAATACCAGAAAAATTTGAAAAAATTAGCTTGCCCAAAAACATATTGAACTTCTCAACTGAACGAAAACGTGCAGTTTGGTTTTAGACCGCGCTGCTGGGGGGAAGCAATCTTGCGTGAATTTTGAAATATATTTGGATGACTTATGAAAGAACTTGACAAAATAAATTTTATGTTTTTTTTGCAGACCATGCACTACATGATTCGCACAACGACTTACATGAAAGTCTTGGGCGACAAGTCTATCCCTGAGTGTTAAATTTGGCCGATATTGGTCGCACAATGACTAGGATAAGAATCCATCCAAAATTTTTCCAGGATTGACAAGCCAGAAAATTCAAATTGACATTGCGCGGCAACGTGTAATCACACATATGCAGTAAGCGAAATGTTTCAGGGATTGAAAACGGGTTGACTGGCTGGTTTATTTTCAGACGAAAATATTTTGCAGGAAATACAAATAGCGCAGTGGTTAAGTGTGGTTCATCTTTGGAATCCTGAAAATCAAGGTTGTTTTGGGTGGATTCTCATATGGTCACCAATATCAAAGCTTGTTCAAAGAAATTGACCGTGACACCGGAAGAAATGTTTGGGAAAACGCTGGGTTGGTGATCTGCAGCGAGGAGTGCTTTACCATTCAGGACATTTTTAGATGCGTTATATGCGACGAAAATCAAGAACAAGTCCAGCGCCAAGAAGGATACCTTCTCACGTCGCCTTGGCCACAACGGGTTCGGGCAGTGAAAAGAAATTGGTGAAAGGTGGATCCACACGATAATTTGGGTCGGGGAATCGGCACCCATTTAGTCACGTGATCCTTGGTGTTCAAGGGGAGCATCGGCGTTTGGAGTCACCTCACCGATTTCCCTCAAAAATGTGTATTCGAGGGTTCGTTTAGCCGGTTAGTCAGAATTTTATATTATTAGTTTTTGCACACCGCCTTTAGCGAAGGATTTCAGCCATTTGGGCAATACATAGCTATATGTAGCTAACGGTGGGAACAAGATGTCGTGACCGTGAGCATTTGTCCCTTTTGGCGTCCATTATGGCCACGAACAGAGGTAAACCGTGTCACACATCTGTCAGGATCCTACACCTACACGGTATATAATGTAATTGGAAACGTCTGGTTCCGGCGATAAAACAAGCGATAAAGTTCAGCCCACATGTTTACCGGAACAACAAAAGTAATAAAAGTTCCGCAATAAAAGTTTGCGACCATACTTTTACGGAACTCCAGAGGGAAGATTGTCATTTGTCTTTACGGCGTATGTATGTTAAAGTCAATGAAACGCGGAATCTGGGCAACTTTGCACTATGATGAGGTGCAAAAAAACAAATGAAATGAAATGATGAGATCTTCTCACACCTTTCATGGAACCAGGAACTTTTCTACTTCGGCTTAAACATAATCACTGTCACTCAGAAACCACACCATTTTCTTATTTCCATCTTCTAACCTGGCAGAAACGATGCTGAAGAAAAAAACGCTAAACGATCTGCAGTTACTGTATATATGGAACAGAATGTCCAAATACTGATTCATTTAAGAGCAAAGACTGTACACACCTGGCTAACGTTCCGGAATACTTATAAAATGGGATGATTACCCTGGAAAGGAATATTTGCTGAAGCCAAGCTTGAGACCGCGAGTATAGAGACTGTTAATATGGCTACATACGTTGTAGGTACATGCTTGGCCCGACGTTGTGTATGAAACGTAATTTTATGCACGTTGGAGCTTCATCTCCATTAGAGCTCTTGAACGAAGGGGACTGTTATTGGGGCCTTTAGCTGGGTATTTTATGGTGTGCCAACGGCACCCGTACGCAAATGCACCTATCACACAACTTTGCGCATCACAAAGCCGCATAAACTTTACGGTACTTCCATACCCTTTACATGCGCAGTTGGTGTGGTCAGGTATTAACTGCAATAATCTACGTATACTCAAAAGTCTAGAACCGGAAAATGGCCCGTTTGGTGAGCCGCTGAATTCGCGCTAACAGGTATCAAAACAAACATGCCTACATGACTTGACAGCTATTGGTTAACGATGTTTCGCATGAAGGGGCGTGTGACAGCTGGGGCAAGATACTGAAATAACACTTTTTCGCTCAAAATTTTGCTAATTGAGGGTTTGAACATGAACGATTATGGTTTACTCTTTGAACGTAGGCGGGTAAAACTGAGCTTAAAACCAAGATCTACGATGTGATTACTTTGAACTTCTTGTTCCGATTTCTCGCTTGCTTTTTCGAAAGTTGCTTGGTTTATTTACATGCATATTGAAATGTGGCCAGCTGTGTCCAGTGTGCATATTTAATGCTCCTTAGCACTTGCATTTCATGCTGACCTTTGACACGACTGTTGGATCTGTCACGTGCATTTCGGCAGTGTCTTCACGACACAGAGAGACATCTTAAAACTGCTGAAGTCTCGAGAACACAACAAGTAAAGCTTGAAAACGTGTAAGGAAGCTTCGCACAATGGCGACGGTCGCATTTCAGACTTTTGAGAACCGCTGAGTAATTGTTTAAGCATGAACACCGTCAGGCTGCGGGTTAGCAGGACGAGCATGAATCAGCTAACATTTCCAGATGACAACAGTCAGACAACAGCAGTCTGTGTGATGCTAAGAGGTGTGTGAGAACAAACGTTTTTCTCGCGAGACTGACGTGCCTTGTGCCCAGCGCATTATCGAATCTGTGCCTTTCTGAATACATAAGTTTTACCACGGCATCATGAGACTCGTGTGAAGCGCGCCGCGCACGGGTATGTGTGTGACTCACACCGTGTGAGACAGCGAGCGGTCTCATGATCCCTTGGTTCGGCAATTAATATTACGTGCGCTCGAACCACATTTTATGCTCAGAGAGATTATGTCTAATACAACTGCCATCATTTAGTGCGTGTTGAGAACTGTACCTTCAGAATTGCGTGCGAATATACTGCGCGAAAGTTGCCTGGAATGGCCTCAAAGTCGGGACCATATCGGGGCTACGTTGGACTACACCACAAACTAAGATAGATTGAGCACCCAATAATTCGAATGAACGGCAATGTGACAAACACACTTAAGTGTGTATGAAAGCAGCACTTAATTGCGCCGGTTCGCCGCGCCCGCCCCGGAGACGGAAACGGACAATTTTGTGTCAGATGGATGATTAATTGATGACAACGCTGAATGATACATAAAAGAATCCTGCAATATTCCGGTCGTTGGGTACGAATTTTCATGTACGCTTAAGATTTTGAAACAATTTGATGCAGTCATCCCCGAGATTTGTCAACGTCGCACACTACATGTTGCTGTCTCTGATATGGGTTCACGGGAATCAGGCCACATGCGTGCAAAACAAAACCGACGGGCTGAGAATTGAGAAGAATGCGTTTTACAAGAGCACATCAAAAGAAAAAATTTTCCAATGTGCTTTGAGAGCATGCGAAACAGTGTCTTGCACGCGGGACCCTTTGATTAGTTCCGCGTGGAACATCTGTTTTATCACGCTTGTCCGTTTTGAATTATTGTCACTCAGTCTGGTGCAGAGGAATGCTACACGTTTCGTCGGCTTGTGCGGCAAGTGGGTGCTGGTCTAGCGCGCCACCACCAACACATATGGAAAAGGTTGAAATCGATGGTTTGGTCGACCGAACCTTCTTTTAGAGATTTTGGGCAATCTAAGGGATGTCACTTAGTGGGTTTCAGTGGGAGATCACGCAGTTCGTGGCCAGCTCAGGGCTCAGTTGGCTGTGGTGTGGGATCCCCTGCTGTCCCGCGCACAGGGTTGGCTAAAAGAAGTAAAAATGAATAAATATCTTAAAAAAGCTCGCCCCTTTTTCTGTTTTTAAAAATTAGGAAAGTAAGTTCACTTTTTTTATTATTTCACAACTTCTTTTATTACCGTAAAGTTTGATTAAACCCCTCGGCAAGTTTTCCGAATGAGCCCCCTTGGGTAAAGAATTCTCTAGTCTCTTTAGGAGCACGATAAAAGTTAATCTCATTGTCAATGAGTGTAACTTTTATCGTGCTCGTCGTAAGAGACTTAGAGAACACTTTACCCACATTGTTGTGTTTCTTTCACATAACATCTATGTGTTACGACATGTTTTTGGCAAATAATCGCGATAATTTGCATGTAAACAGTCGTGTGTGTCACCAATAATAAGTATTCTTACCCATGCTAAATGACTAAAAGAATGCATTTGCAGTTCCAAAAGTACCATAGATGCGCAACACTACTTTCAGTGTAGGATTCCAATCAAGCCCCACTTGGGGCTTATTATTTGGAAGTCTGGGATTATTTGGGATAATTTTTTTTTGTTTTAGTACCTCAAAACAGACACATGTCCCAAATAAGCCCCAGGGGGCTTAATCAACATCTCCGGTATTTATACCTCTCCTGTCACACGCCCTTTCTTTTCATGTTACAACTTGTATACGACGGACGACTATCCCCACACGCGAATTGTCACGATCGGGCTCATCGCAAAAACTATCCACCTAGCTGCTGCCGTTTGTAAACACACAATCGGTAATATCAACTATTCCCCTATTCTCACGTATAATTAAATATATATTTATCAATTAAATTTCGACATAGATTAATTTTCCACATAGAGAACCGAAATTTTTGTGGTCCGCCGGAATAAAAAAGTAAATCTTAAAAAATCTAAACATTCAAAAAGCTAAAAAGTTCGATGATAAAAGATTGTTTTAATCCAACCCCGACCGGGCACATACAGTATGCATAGTCAATCAGAGCAGGGTTGAAAAAAATTTTTTTATTAGAGCACTGTTTTTTTAAAAAAAAAACACAAAAAAAATTATTATTTTTTTGAAAAATTTTTTTTAATTAGAAAAAGTAGCGCAAACGTCGTTTCAGGTGAAATGGAGGCGATACACAAAAATTTTTTGAAAACTCAAAATTTTTCGTCACGTGACCCCTCACGTGGGGATCATCAACGTATGTACGAAGGCGATTCGGTTATTCTAGCAGGATCTGACGTGACGTGGACTGTACACGACTACTTTACCTATCAGTGTTTGTCGGTAGTATAAATATCACGCGGACGTGTGGGCGACTAACTGCGTAGATTGTCGCAGGATACTAAATTTCACGTGCCAAAGATAGATGATAATGATTCACCGACAATAGGAAGCGATTATCGTTTATCGCACAATGACTCTATAAGAATTGGTCAAATTTTTTTCCTGAATCGCAAAGCAGGCTAGTGACGGGGCAATGACGTTGCGTTGCGCGATCACACGCACAAAACACGTAGTAAAGAGAATGTTTCAGACATGTGGCAACGTGATTGATCTGCTAGAATATTTTCAGCAGAAAATGTTTTGTGAGAATCACAAGTGGCACAGTAGTTAAGAGTGACTGAACCTGAAAATCAGGATTGATTTTGATGAATTCTTATATGGTCATTGTGCGACCAATAGCTGGTGAAGTTCTGATCAAAGGAGCGATGTGCCGGAGAATGCCAAATATGCTCCTCCAAAAAGCTGCCACTGGAAACAAATTAGTTGTTCTGAATAAGCGCGCCGCATCTGCACACATTTTATTCATGTCTCACATGCTTATACAAAGTGCGGGCATATTTGGGAAATTGATTGAAACCTCATATTCGATGTGAATCCTAAGCTAAGCCCCCAGGTGGCGTACTTGGCGTTCTCCGGTACCGGAATTCTCCAAATAGAGCCCCTGTGAATAATGCTCTCAAGACACTGAATGAAATGAAAAGTTTCTGTTCATGATCCTGCGCCAGTACACTTGTACCCGACACTTGTATGTACACATGGTGCCTATTAGTTTCCATACGTTCTGCATAACCGTTTCACAGATTGGTGGGGCTACAATATAAAAAACTATCGTGTCAAAGCAGCAGGCACTGACTTATCATTTAAAAAAACGGAGGTCCATCACTTCTTTACGACTCATTTTGGCGGTCAAACTAAGCGTCGCAGGCGCGATTTTGGGAAATTTGACCCAACCTAGAAAAAAAATTCAAAACTTTTTGCCTTAAAAAGGCCATTTTTGGAAGAATTAGGCGATCTTGTTTTTCCGAAAAACTCGTGTTTTTAATTAAAAAAGAACAGAATATCTGGCTCTTCAAAAAAACATTTTTTTTTAAATTTTTTTTAAAATTAACCACTGTTTTTTTAAACAACCCTGAATCAGAGCGATCTAATTGTGGTAAAGGCAGTCTACCGGAGGTTGTCACTCAGCCCCCGAATACCGTAACAAAAAGTAATTTTGATCTGCAAGGATCGTGTCCAGACCATTTTGTTTTTTATCTATGTTTTGCGTGTTAGCGCCAACACCAACCAACATTTCCAAGTTTTGGTGATCGACGCGCACGATGACAATTTCCAGCTTGCTCCCGCTAATACACGTGTCGATAAGCTGCGATCAGCGTGGGTCTCGCAACGATCTCGCTTGCGGTGGATTACGGTATTCGGGGGCTGAGTGACAACCTCCCGTAGACTGCCTTTATGTTGGTGTTGTTCTGCAGTTTTTACGCCGCTTTTGGTGTCGTTTTGATTGACACATTTTTCCAAAAAGTAATGGAGTCTTGCAGTGTTCCTAAAAAACGAAAACATTATTTCCGTTTGTCACCGAGCCAACTCTATTTTCATCCCAATTTCTTTGCTCGGACCATGTCTTTCCCAGGCGAGCACTCTTTCCTGAATTTTTTCCTGTTTTGTTCGCTTTTATTAAGGAAATTTTTTCCCTAGGAACAGTGGTAAAAAAGAGGATTTGTAATTGTCTGCTGGTCGATTATGGCAATAGCACTCCACATCCACACAACACATACATACACTTCAAAATCCAAATTCCGTCTGCGGCATGGCATGGGTCGCGAAAAGCGAAGGAAAAAGAAAACCTCTCTATCATAATGAATTTTTTTATGAGGTCCTCCCTCGTAAACCAGAGATCGGAAACGGGCCGGGTAAAGTCGGCCCGGCCCGGCCCGGTCAGCGAAAAGTCCGGCCCGGCCCGGTGGAGGGCTGCAGGTCGGCCCGGCCCGGCCCATTTTGGCTTATCCGGCACTCCTTCGATTCGATACCCGATGTTCTTCTCTTGAGAACTGGGTCCCGAGTATCGAAGGAGTGCCGCTTATCCCCCCTTAAGGGTTGACTCCAGAGGTCGCAATCGGGCCGGCCCGACCTCGGGCCGGGCCGGGCCGCGATTTTGGGCTTTTGGCTCGGGCCGGGCCGGGCCGGAGATTTGGAGGGTCGGGCCGGGCCGGGCACCCCGGCCCGAAGCTTCTGAAGTGACTTATTTTACTGAAAAAGTAGGGGTTTTTTGTCCAAAATACTAAAATTTCTGACGGATTCAGCAAGTAAGTGATCAGCATTGTCCAGTCGTGTGGCTACCCAGGCGTGCAATCAACCTACTGTACCACCAGAAAGGCCTGAAATCAACCTACCTACTGTACCGACCGGCCGAGCTAGGGGGGAACAAAATTTTTTATGTCCAAGTTTAGATGAAAATGTACTCTTAAAACCCTCAAAATTTTTCGATTATTTGGAATGAAAAATATGGATTTTATACCATTTTGAGCCAAAAATAGCAACCTACTGTACCAGCCGGGGGGCGGCGACCTACCTACTGTACCAGGATGGCGCGTCATCTACCTACTGTACCAGGGGGGGACCCCCAGCCACACCATTGGTATTGTCTATCTGGCGACTTTTTCATGGAAAACAATGAAATTTCAACAAAAAAATTGATTCAAAAATCGCAAAAATTATGACAAAAATTGGGTTAAAATCTGAGCCAAAAATTCGGGCCGGGCCGGGCCGGAGATTTGGGGGTTCGGGCCGGGCCGGGCTGGAGATTTGGGGGTACGGGTCGGGCCGGGCCGGGCCGGAGATTTGGGGGCTCGGGCCGGGCCGGGCCGGCCAAACCCGGCCCGATTGCGACCTCTGGTTGACTCGAGATAGATACCCCTTAAGGGGGGGCAGGGTAGTACTTGGGAAGGGGGGTGGGGGGGGGTCCCCCAAATTCATCTATCTATCGTCAACACTTTTTGATTTCATCTATCTATCGTCAACAAATTCTGGGAACAATCTATCTATCGTCAACACATTTCGACCCCAAAATGGGCATTTTTGCCTCAAAATGGCTCAAAATCGGTATTTTTTGTCCAAAATAGGCAAAAAATCGCGCGCTACGCGCGTATTTAGTACATCTAAGTACATTTTCATTAATATTTACACATTATTACATACTTAGTACACTATATTATACCTTGATTTTTGGCGACCCCCCCCCCCACCATCTATCTATCGTCAACAAGTTTGGGTCGACTCGAGCATAATTGCCGCTGTTGAAGTGAGAAAATACCGAAAACAAGCCATTTTATGGGCATTATTAACAATGATTTTTTTCGTCAGGAGGCCAAATGAAAAATAACCCCCCAATAATTGACCCCCCCATAAATTGAACCCCCCAAAATGACCCCAGTGAAAAAATAGACCCCCCGGGTTCTATTTCCGACAATACGGTAGGTACCTTGCAACCACCCCGGAGGGTACCTTGCAAACATCAATTTATGGTTTTTATGGGCAAAAATGGGTGTCTTTCGACCTCAAAACCCCAAAAATCGCGCGCTCCTCGCGCAAACCTCCATATAATAGGTATTTTAGGCAAATTTTCGGCCAAAATGCAAAAAGTACCAATTTTTCGGCCAAATTTGCAGTATAATGCATGCAAAAAAAACACCCTTTTTTCGGACCTCAGGGGTACCTTGCAACCTCGTTGAGGCTGGGTAGGGGGTACCTTGCAACCATCTGGATCCATCCCCCCAAGTGTACCTTGCAACCAATGGTGTGGCTGGGGGGGGGGGGGGGGGGGGGGGGGACCCCCCCCCCCAAGGTACAGTAGGTAGGTTGCCGCCCCTCGCCTGGTACAGTAGGTAGGTTGCCGCCCCTCCCCTGGTACAGTAGGTAGGTTGCCGCCCCACCTAACTTTTCACCCAAAACATTCATTTTTGGCTTAAAATTGCTTAAAATTAGCATATTTGCCTGTAAATAGGCGAAAAATCGCGCGCTGCGCGCGAAATTAGTGTTTTAGGCCACATTTTCTTCAGTATTTAGACATAAAAAATTTCGGTTTCCAGATGACCCCCCCCAAGTGGTACGACCCCCCCCCCTAGCTCGGCTGGTACAGTAGGTAGGTTGCCGCCCCGCATTTTGGGTGGTACAGTAAGTTGCCGCCCCGCCTGGGTAGCTACACCACTGCTTGCAACCATTTGCCTGCCACTATACTGCTCTCAAAGCACATTGGAATTTTTTTGTTTTGAAATGCTCTTGTAGAACGTATTCTTCTCAATTCTCAGTCCGTCGGTTTTTTGCACGCATGTGGCCGTGGCCTGATTCCGAGAAGTCCGGCCCGCCCTGACCAACTCGGCCCGGCCCGACCCGATTTTTTTATAATTTTTTCTGATGATGACTTTTGAGTTTGTTCTGAGAAGCAAGGTTTTTGACACAAAGTTGACCGCTCCAAACTAAAAAAAATTGCAAATAAGATTAAATCCAGCGCCTAAATTCGCGGTTTTTTATTAAAAAAAACTACGATTTTTTGGGCAATCTCGGGCCCGGACGGGAAGTGTAGTCCTCGATTCAGTGTAGTGACAGGCCCATGTGTGGGAGGTAAGTATGATGCGGGGTTGGGACCGGAAGCGTGAGAGGTATGATTTTGGTCAGCCAAAAAGGCGAAAAAGCACCGTTTTTGTGATACAATTTTGGCCAAAAATTGAAGTAAAAATAGTACTTCTTCAAAATTTTCGCCGAAAATCGCCTAAAAATAGGTATTATGGGTGGGTTTGCGCGCGGAGCGCGCGATTTTTATGAGAATAAGGTCGAAAAACACCGATTTTTGCCTTAAAAAGGTATAAAATTGCTTGTGTGAGGTATGATTTGGAGTTGTGAGAGGTAAGTACTTAAACCCCGCTATACTTGCGGGCCGGAAAAAAAACCGTTTTTTTTCGAAAAAAAACCGTTTTTTTCCGAGGCCCGGAAAAATACGCTTTTATTTTTCCGGAAATTTTTCCAAGTGTCAACTTTTGGAAAAAAACAGTTTTTTCCAAAAATTTCCGAAATATTTTCAAAGGTTGCGAAGGGATGTTGTCAAAACCAATGTAAATCGGTGCTAAACAGTTCAAAATGAGCACTTTTTAATCTCCAAGTGCATTTTTAGCCTGTTTCAGGCCATTTCCCGACAAAATTTTCTCCAAAATAGCCGTTTTTGGACCATGGGTATCCTTAAGTACTGGAAAAATATTTGAAAAAAAACGGTTTTTTTTCCGGAAAAAAACGGTTTTTTTCCAAAAATATATTTTGCGGAAAAATACGCAAGTATAACCCCCCCCCAACCCCCCTCGGGTTTTGTGGTAGGTAAGTACTGAGAGGGGGTAACCCCCCAACCCCCCCCAGCCACTACTATGCCTCGATTGACACTTCTGCACCTCATCATTAATTACATCATAATTAAATGTGGTGGTTCTTTTTAATAATGGCTGAGATTTTGTTATTTCAGGATAATTTCTTCCGTTTCGAAGTTCAACTGGGATTCGGGAAGAACAACTGAGTTCAAGTTCAACAAGAACACAACACACGCAGTTTTGTCGTGATTCGCTGAAGACACACACACAGTGAACTGATTTGGGGTCGCATTGAGCAAAAACAGCTTTGCTTGTTTGTTTATGAATCTGAAATCAGTCGGATACCACGCTTGGAAGCTAAAAGGTACGCTAGTTTATCTGATGTGCTGAAGTAATGCCCCAATAGAAGATCGTGCCATCCGGAATTTTCAGCCAAAGGGTGTCCTGGCGTTTTGGCCCAAAAAGTCTAAGCGCTGAACACGAAAAGGAGACAACATGACTATTTTTCTTCAAGCTTGCCAGATCGCTCCGGCTTAAAATTTCATTTTTTTGACCATCTCATATGCGATTTTCTTCAAATCCCTTTGCCAATAGTCTTATCCTTAGACATTTTAAAAGTAGAATCTCATGGATCCTAATCAACCGCGCCGGACATTCTGTATTCTCAACTGGAATCATCCTGGAAAACTGACCTTTGATTTGGCTTGTGAACAACAACAGTCGTAAAGTTAACGAGATTCGTCTGGGACCCTGACCCTCTGTACGTCACTGCGTGACACTTACACATTCGATAGGTTCCCGACAACACCCAACATATCTGTCTTAGGGTTAGAGAGATGTCGGTTGTCAGGTGTCGGGTGCCAAAAAAGTGTAGGTGTCGGGTACCCCCAGATGTCGGGTGTCGGTTTTATTGGGACCCGACACCCGACAGCCTACACCCGACACTTACGGTTCAAAACATCAGTATTGCTGAGAGAAGAATTTTGAGAGAAAATTTTTTTGGAACCAAATGTTTCCGAAGACGCAGAATGTGACATTTTGGTGTTTATTTCGTGTGAAAGTACTTGAATTCAGTAACTTCAGCTAAAAAATTGCACTCATGATGCAAATGAGCAAAAATTTGCCTGTTTTTGGTCCAAGAACAGGTGTCTGGTGTCGGTTTTTTTTAAAAAAACTAGATGTCGGGTGTCGGGTTTTTTTGCAACTGTCGGGTGTCGGACTTTTTTTTGAGATGTCGGGTGTCGGGTACCCCCCCCCCCCCCCGACCCCTTACCCTAATCTGTCTCACTCGGGCCCCAGTGACCAATTTTATATCGATAAAATACAGCGACCCCTGCCAAATGCTGCTGCAGGCATAGTCGGCGTGCCGTTGTGTGTGTGTCTGTTGATAGTCGCTGATCTGCGTCGAACTCGCAAGTGGCAGACGGGCGTGTTGACTGCGCGCGACGAGTATCTGCTCGAGTTGCGACCGCAACAAACGCAACGCGCTCTGAACGAAGAACGCGCCTGATTCGTAAAGGTAAGCTTGACGGGCTTGTCTGCTTGTGGTATCTCGTATCTTCGCCACTTTTGTGCTGTTTGTTAACCCTTTTGGCTTGATGATCAGAGCAATTAATAAATCTGCCGACATTACGTTGCTGTTGGGGATGGGGCAAAGGTGTCGACCCCAACACACGCCATCTACAATACATCACTGTATAGTTGCAATTTTTCCAAAAAAAATTTATTTACTGGAAAAACCCGTTTTTGGAAAAAAAAACGTTATTTTTCCGAGCCAAATTTGGGCACCGGTCAAAATGGTGTGTATTTGGCACATTATGCGCTAAAAATGGTGTATGAAAAGGCAAAAAACCGGTTTTTTTGTTGTTTTTTTTTTCGGGAAAAAAACGTTTTTTTTTCACCTGCAACAACACATCACTGTGTCAGGGTTGTGGGCTTATTGATATGTGGTCAACTCGGATCATCAACCAACGCTGAATGCTGATCGTATTAGTTTTTTTCGGGGTTTTCGACCCCACCCGATAACAGCCGTAAATGACATGTTACACTTCCGTTTCATTTGTTTCAGCTCTTTGTTATTTTCTCAGTTTCTATGTTCTCAATCTCTTATAATTTGTTTTTTCAGGACCGCATAATGGGCACATTCACGTGGAGCTATGTGATGGCGGAGATTGTTCGTAGGCGAAAGTTTCAACTCACCGTTCTGCTCCCATTGGTCTGCTACAGCGGTTAGTATTTCGGTGGTACTTGCACCCAGAATATTCATATTCTTCATGTTGTTCTCTGAATGTTTTTTTTGGCCGTGTGTTGACATTTTGCGAAAAATTTGTTGTGGTCTTATTGCCAGCCACTCTGGGTAGCCCTGACGAGGGCTGTTGGGTTAGGGTAAGTCGCCTGGTGAGGCGCGGTTGCGACGTTTCGACAACGGATCCTGCTGTCGTCATCAGGCTGATATGTCCTCCGTGCGGTATCGAACTTGAGGCGTTGGGCTGTGAGTCTAACGCTTTAACCATTCGGCTATCGAGGGGACAATTATAATGTTCTTAGAGTGCTATATATACCTAAGACTACCAAGTTCATGTGTTATAACTTTCTCAGTTATAGCACGTGTGTTATTATTCATGTGTTATAACTTTTTCAGTTATAACACGTGTTGTTGCCTGATTTTTGCAAATTTCAAGGGGACATGTGCTTAACCCTGATTTATCAAGGGGAGTCCCTGATCTAGCAAGGTGGCCTGGTGTTTAGCCATCTGTTGCCCCATTGGGCGCTCAGGTGGTAGCTGGGCGTGGCGAAGTTTGTGCTTCCCTCCTGATCTTCCTCTTGAACTTGTTGGGTACTGTTGCCAGCACCTTTGTTTCCTTGAAGTTTGGTTGGCAGTTCTGGGGGCACTGCACACAGTGCTCTGCTATAGCACTGGTTTCGGTGCGCACATACTTCACACCTGTCTTGTGTTGGGACAGTCTGTTCTTCAGCGGCCTTCCGGTCTCTCCGATGTACACTTTGTATGTTGTACAGCTTTTGCGTAGCTCAAATCAGGGGCACGTACATGTGAACATGCACAAATCAAATTAGTTTGCCCCCGGCTGAAATTAAAATAACGCGAAAGCACTATTTGAAATTAAAAAGAGTATTTTTTCAGGTTACGCCTGGTCTAAAGTGTGCGACCATCGCGTACGCATGTGCAAGGGCATGTCACGCATGTATGACGATAAGAAAGTACCAGTGGGACAGGACCCGTGGTATTGGTAGATTATATGGGAATTCGGTATATTGGTGCCATGCGTATAAACATGTCGTCAGCTTAAACATGCGTTGTGACCTTTGCGTCGCCACGATTTGAAAACGCTTTGTGCATTGCGCATTCTGTCTTTTATACGCCACGCGCGCATGGCACTAGTATTCCGTATTTATTTTCTGGATCTTCTTGTAAATTCTTTTTCGAGCGATATGTATGATGATTTTGTTGGAATTTATCAATCTGCAATTTAGTCTAGTCTACATATATCTTTGGTAGGCCTAGGTCGCAATTTACAGTTAATATTTTCATGATAACAAAGCTCAAATGAGTTTTCTTGTACTATTATGTATTTCTTTGGGTTGTTGAACTAGCTTTTTGAATCTGTACTTTGCGCCACTGCAAATGTGTGGCAAGTGTCGTCTGCTAAAATTTCAGTTGATGTCCACTTGTGTACACAACTTCATTGTTAGACCATTAGCCTTGAAATAAAAAAATTCAGCAACCGTTGGTTTCAGATTTTACACCAAAACAATACGTGCAAAGCTGAGAACCAGGCAGAGCAAGCTGTATGTTTGGCCAGGCCAATGCATAATTCATGAGGTGATACGAAACAAACAGAAATTATTGATCTATGCTGAGAACTTGGTTCAGTTTACTTGCCCCTGTCATTGGTGTTACTTGCTGCATATCTGCAAAGCCGTTTCGTAATTGAACTTACGGTGCGCTGCTAGCGGCAGGTAATTAACTTGACTGACTTTTGAACACTTTCACCCCCTGTAGGGCTTTGGCTTTTGTTTACACTGCGCACAGCTTATTTCCGGCACGCATGCCACGTTTTGTGGGTAAAACTATGTGACACATGGGCATCGGTTGCTATTATTCCAGCCCCAATTATATGTCGGCTAAAAAACTGGTTGTCAAAAAACGGTATGGGATTTCGACTGTTTTCACAAGGCCTCGAGGTCTTTCCTCTGAATTTTGTATGTATTTCAGGGTTGGATTAAAAAAAATTTTTTATCGAACTTTTTTTAAAAAAAAACTTTTTAAACTTTTGTTTTAAAAATCACTTTTTTTTATTCCGGACTCCCAAAAAATTGGTTTCCTGAGGAATCAAATTTCTGAAATCATGTTAGTAAGGTACGTTTTGAGGGACACTAAAGAGAACTTTTCCAATGACTTGCATGTTTACGTAATCACCTGCGATCTAATCCCTTTTGGTCATGACTTTGAGAAATTCGAAGGTAATGTGTGTGTAATCTGGGTATACATACTGTATGTGACAAAGGGAAAACCAACCTTCTGATTGTGAATTTGGGGATAAATTTGAAGAGAGATAAAGACTCACACCATAATCACTTTGTGTCACAAAAGCAACAAATAGCTAATCCACGACCCGTGCAAACAGGCGAGCAACGTAGAGTGTGTGGATAGCTTACGACACGCTCAATAATTGTACAGTATACGGTATGGGGTGTCCTATATTATACATGCAGCTGTTGTTGGGATGTCTGGCAACTGTATGAGTCCATCACAACACCATTTCAAACTGAAATATAAGCGCCGCAGGCAATTTTTTTGAGAAACATGGGCAATAAAACACATGAAAACATGCCTTTTTTCCTTAAAAAAAGTTAGAAAATAACGAAAAAAGCGAAAAAATAATAAAAAAAGTGTACTTACTTTTTTTAATTTTAAAATCAAAGAAGTGGCCAACTTTTTTTTAAAAAAAATTTTTTTTTACAAAAAATTTTTTACTTTTTTTAAATCCAACCCTGCTGATGGTGTCCTGGTGCACCGTCGGGTTGTGAGACAAGGCCGAAACTCGAACACAAAAACGCCCTCGGCTCTTATGATTCTGGAAAAAATGTCTTCTATGGCGTTTGCTCATCCTTCATTATGCCACTTCCAGTTTTCCATCACTATTTTCACGGATACTAAATCCATGCATGTTGGGTTTTTTCTGCCAAAATCCGCAAGGTAATCACACTTGAGTCTGGAATGTGCACCTTTCTGGTCTGTTCGGGTCTTCCCGAGTTTTACTGAGAAAACAGCGGTGGCCACAACAGCGGTTTTCTTTTGAAAAACAGCAGCCACCTAAATAGATATTTGTTGGGGTAGTGTAAGCCTCAGCCTCACCCCAAGCCTAAGCCTGAAGACCAAGGTGGGTCGTGGGTGCTTTCAGTACCGGCTGTTTTTGTCACCCGCTGTTTTGTACACCCCCTTTCACAACACAAAGATTTCGCGTTTTGTTGGTTTTACGACGGCGGCACCTTTTTTGTGCTTTGTTCTCGAAATTTTGTGCTGTTTTGTTGGGCCACACTTTTTGTACATGTCGTTTTGCCGGTGATAAACTGAAAATGTGAGATCATTAATTGATAATGCACCTCAGTGTTGAAAATCCATGCTCACGTTTTGGACAAAAGGCGTTGAAGTGGTGCCTCACACACGCAAAGGTAGAGGTCTCAATCGGAGTAGTCGGGCATATGCGGCACTTAGGTGGCATACAATTCACATGTTTCATCCGCATCCCACACACTGGCTGCTGAAGTGTTACGTTTGGGTTTCGTGGTGGGTCACGCAGGTACAAATGCCGTGTTTCTGCAATTTCACAATTTTCTCTTGCACCCCCTTGTGCAGCATCCAATCAACTCAGCAGCCGAACGGTGCAAAATACGTGCGCCCACAACTCGGGTGGCAATTTTTTTTTAAAAAGTAAGTAATATTCGTTTTCAGTTACAGTTTCTGGCATAACCCACTGTAGCTCATTATTATCATGCACTTGGTGAAACTCCACCAGAGCACACGTGCAGCTATAATTATTTCGTTTAGTGAAATAGTCAGACATCATCAGCGGCAGGGTTGGGTTGGATTAAAAAATGTTTTATTGTCGAACTTTCTTTAACTTTAATCTTAAGTGTTTTTAAATCACGTCTTTTAAAAAGGACCCCCAAAGATTGGGTTCGACAGGTATGAAATTCCTAAAATCGGTACACAAAAGGGAACTTTTCCATCTGACTTTGTTCGGCATCCACCGGCACTTTTGTGTCTAGCAGTTGCGATTTGATCGCTTCGGCAACTCAGTAGGTGTATTTCAAGTACGTACGAAGGTCAGCCTGCTGGTTGTGAGTTTGTATTGATAGATAAAGGTGAAGGGCGACAAAGACATGCAACGTGCTATATGAAAAAAGGCAAAAAAAATAATTTAAAAATGGACCTACTTTTAAAAATTTTAAAATTAAGAGAGTGCCTTGCTTTTTTTAATCCAACCCTGATGAGCGGTTTGTGGCACCGCAGTATAACGATAATTTAAGCGTTGCATCATATTTCAGCGACCTTCATTGGGACCTTGCGACACACAATTCCGGGCCCTGTCAACTTTGAGGCAAGCACTTTGTGACCACTAATGGTTGTTGTGTTGACCACACGGCAAGACAAAGGCATTTTTTTGTTAATTCGTTTTTCGCGATGGAGCATGAGTTACAGTGCTAGCTGTTCACCGCATAAAAAGAACAACTTTTATGCTGATCGAAATTGGTGCTCCAATTTTATCGTGAAATACGCGTCATACAAACCTGCTCTAATGACAAGTTCGTGAACGCCTTGCTTGCCCGAAAAGTTGATATAGGGCTCACAGTGTTCAGGGCTGGAGTGAGCCCATGGGTGCGTTTCACAGAACAAAGTCAAGCTCAGCGTCAAAGTCAATGTTCGTGCAGCAGACGCGGTTTTCTAAACGAAAGGTCTACTTTACGCGTTATTGTGCAGGATTGGATGCTTGTGTCGCCGAAATATATTATTCTTGGGATGTATGTAACACAAACGTTTTGGAAGACGATTTCTGAGTTTCAAAATTTCTGAAAAGAGGCAAAGAAATGAACAGGCAATCACCAACGGCGGTGCCAAAAAAATTAACTGCGGTCAACGATCGCCACATTATTTCAATACCAATGGTCAGAAATAATTATAACTCAAAAATAATGTTCAGAAGCGCTTGTGCTACATCTTTAAAATAACAGTATCCCGAGAAACGCATCCAACCACGCACAACAACCTGCCATAATCGTTCTTTCAGAAGACCGAGTCTGTGTTGCTTCAGCCAGCGTGACGCTGAAACTTCTGGCTTTGATTTTCAGCTTGACTTTGTTTTCTGAATTCCACCCATTGAGGTAGATATGTACGTATGTGCGGTTACCGCCCGACATGCATAAACAATTATGTTATGGCTTATCCTGGCCTAATTTCAATGTTCCGAATCATTTCATTTTGCGAAACACCAATGGCTTGGCGCTTTTATACAAAACAAAGCATATATTCACATATTATGTACAGCATAAGATATTTTAAGAATATACTTTAGCTTATCATAGCCCACCCCTGGATTCAACACAGTGTCTAAAAATAGAACAACAAAATTATTCTTCAACATGACTGATTGGCAGTTAGCCAGCGAAGACAGTCCATCCGTTGCGCGACCGTTGCTGGAACGACGAAGGCTGCGGTCAAAGAGGTGAGTCATTCAAATTTTTTTTAGGTTTCAAAACTTTATCTGACTGTCGATTCATTAATATGTCCAAACTGCTTTATCACGGGAGATCACCGAGCTTAACATCGCATATGCCACTGCAGTAGAGTGTAGACCACAAATCAATATAAAAAACTCTGGTTTTCTCACATTCACTTTTTTAAACGAAATATAACCTAACCGTGCTTCGAACTAGAAAATGTTTGAACAGCTGACTGCTTTTTGTTAGTGACACCTTGAAATTGTGTGCTGCGTGTGACAGGCACAAGCCTTGTTTGCCACCTTCTGCATATGATCTGCAGGTTTTATTTTTTGCTTCCTTCTTTTAATTTTTTATCCGAGAGACTTGTGTTCCGCGGCCTGTACAACATGCTGAACATAGGGCACGGCTAACCTACAGTATTACTGCAATTTTGTCTGGGCAGTGTAACTACAAAAGCAGAAAACTCTTCTGTTTTCCTTGTTCTTGTGATGCCTGAAACCAATTAGTGGTTGACTGTCGTGCGTTTTCTTTACAATGTTTTAACAGCATGAATAACCACGAAATTGATCCCCGTCGGTACATTATAGTACATTGGTATGGTTTTCTTGTCATATAACTTGCACACAGTAAGAATTCGCTATCGTCATATTATCGCTATGGTCATACTGCTCGACACGTCCCGAAAATTCGTAGTCGGTTATTCGCTATTAGTCACATTCGATAGATACCGCACTTAAAAGTCACACATGGGACGATAGACTCTATATTTACTCTAATTGAGATCTACATTGATCTCGTAGCTCTGGTAAAAGCGATGTCACAACGGATCTCGCGCTTAACTCCTGAATAGTGTGGACCTGTATGTTGACTCACTTTTGGTTTACAGGCTGTTATTGTGCGACGGTGCAGTCCCGGAGCACAGGTTCAGGTCCGCCATTCAGGCCCGGCTGGAGCCTAAGCCTAAGCCTATAAATGGGTCAAATATGAGAGCCCTGAATCGGCCGGGCATGAAAAACTGGGCCTGAACTTCCGGGCCTGAAAAGTCGCGGAGTAACAGGCTGTCTGTGAAAAGTTCGGCGCGAGCGCTCAACCAAACAGATCAATGTCGACAGAATGTAGACTCTACATTTCGATCTCATTTTGTGTGTGTGTGTTGCTTTTTTATTATTGCAATTTGGTGTGTCATTTATTTTGTAAGCACGTTAGGTAGGAAAATCGCCTTCTTGAAGTTGTAAAATAAAATGGTATTCTACAAATATTTTATGCGCAAGACACAAAATGAGATCGAAGTAGAGTCTGTGCTTACAGTCTACATTTGAGCTTTTTCAGTCACAGCGCGCGCGCCAAAATGTTCGCAGACATCCTGTAGACCAAAATGAGTCTACATTACAGGTCTACACTCATTCAGCAGTTAAGCGCGAGATCAGTTGTGACATCGTTGTTGGTCGACATCGCTTAGGTACCAGAGTTACGAGATCAGTAGTGTCTAGAGTTAATAGAGTCTGCTCTCCCATGTGTGACCCTTAGGTACGGTATCATTTTCATTTTCGGTATTCGCTGCGCCAGGTCATCGGCAGTGCTAATACGCATCGGATTCTGTTCAAGCAGGCGGGTTTTCCTCATCTCTGATACAAGTCCATGTGCTCTAACACCAAAAAATAGGGTTTTGTGCGACCTCCAACCTTGTTCCGTTCGTTAATACTCTTGCAATCTGTAATCCTGTGTGTGATTAATGGAAGAGCACAGAACATATACCTGATATACTCTCTTATGCTAAAAGCATTTTCTGCGAGTTTTTTTATCAACCCAAATGCATGTGTCCCGCGAGATCGAAGCATGAGCTAATCATCACAATTTCTCGAGGCTTCCTGTCACCAGGTCAGCCTTGAGTCTGAGCGAGTTAGCGGAACGCGCGATGCAAACACATTTTATATTGACGATTTATATTCCGCAAATTTCCGCTTTTTACCATTTAATGAACATTTTGATGTTCAAGTTTCTTACAATTGGTGGGTGAGCAAGCTCCATACCGCTTGCACATCGAGTGAAAATTTGGGGTGGGGGCTACGTTGGAAAGTTCCCGACAGAACAAGGACCAAACGGATTGGGGTGGGGATGCGGATCGGAATTCCCCGGACAGGCCCTCGTTCGGGGCGACTATTTTGTCGCCGGAAATAAGCCGAGCCGTGTGACACAGGTTTTTGCGAAAATTTTATTGGGCTCAACTTGATATGCATGAGGCGTAACTTGAAAGGTGAGACCTTCCTTGTCAATGTACATAAACATGTCTGGCAAGCCATTCGTATGCCAGCGGTCAATTTTTGACAGCGCGCAAAACTTGAGTCTGCCCGTTGCGCTTGCACACCGGTTTGCAAGCACAAGAGTACACGGGGAATTGCAATGACCAACTTTTACACTATAAACTTTTAAATAAAATCATGCGCGTGTGAGTCGGCCAAGCAAACCACTTGAAGCACATAAGTATCTCAGACCTACGGCCCCATTTCAACAAAAAGAAGACGCCCGGGGTCTGATGTACCCTTATGGGTCCCACACATGCCGTTTTTGGCGTGTTAATGCTATCACGGCATGCAGGACCCGTGGTAACCGTGGCTGTTTCAATCTCATTGACTTCGTGTTTTCTATTCAAATTTGGTAAAACTTCGCCGAATGTCAGACTTTTTAAAACAAACTGAAGGATTTTAAAGAAACATCTTAGAAATTTTTTTCCAACCCTGTATCTAGGTACATCTTTTGGTGGTTAGCGGAAGCGGAATTAGTCAGGTTTCTTTTGGCCCCAACGTGCCAATGGTGCTAGGTTTCAGGCACTGAGTTTTTGACGAAACTTCTCTTCTGTCTGCGTCTGTCGATCTGATGTTGCTTTGCCTGCAAGACGCGCATTTGCTCTATAGTAAGTTTATAGTCCGTACCATGTACTTTTTAGTGGCGTTCTCATGCTGTCGGTTTTGCGTTTTTGGCCGGAGAAGATAAAAGCACGCAAACAACATGCCACACAGGTATGTACATTACAGGGTATGCGATAATGTTCTGCCGCCAGATGTAAGTGAGTGAATAACTTCCGCTGAAATCCTATTGATTGACTGACAACAGCCGACACATTTTTCGGTGTGCTTCTTTCATTGCGCTTCTCCTATAATCGCATAAACGGTTGGACTTGTGAGGCACATTTGTGACAACCTATACAAAACCGACTTACCGCTGAAATCTGCTTAGGAACCCTGAGTTGTTTTCTCCAGATTTTCTTTGCTTGCGTTGAATTTTCAAATGGATCAATAGTATGATCCCACGGTTTAGCCCAAGACAGTAAGAAATGCCGTACAATGGGGTGCACTCGCATCAGAAACACGCCCATGTGTTCGGAAAGTTTCCGATTAAGGGGGCTTAATTGGGAAAAAAGATTTTTCGTCCCTCACGAACACCTATTATAATGCACTTCATTACTGCACCCAAAAACACACGAATAAGAGCTTCAACAGTGTAATTTTCGTGTTAACAAGTATTTGTTAGTTAGTCATTTAAGCTGCCCCGAACGCAGGTAATTGTACCGCCTATACACTTTGAAAGAAATTAAGCCAGATACCTGACTGTTCGAAAAGCACTTGACACAGTTTCGTGCCGCAGCAATGCTGCGGATAAGCCCCCAGTGGGGGGTTTTAATTGGGTTATCCGAGAATCTCCTGCGGGCCTATTCGGGGATTCTTTTATTTTAAAATCTCAAATCCAATGTGTATCCCAAATAAGCCCCCAGGGCACTTATTTGGCATTCTCCGGTATCTTTTTTACTTGCCATTTTTTGTACATATACGTCTGCCTGACGAAACTGGGATGTGTGGTGTGTGTGTGTGTGTGCCTTCTCCTCTCCGCTGCGTTTTGGCTACAAACATCTGTCGAGTAAAAATATTTCACTAATAATTATGTCTTCACCTTTTTGTATCCAATCTTGTTGAGCTGCGGAGCGCGTCCGTCCTAGATAAATGGGTGTATTATGGCAACGATCAGGTGCAAGAGGCATCAGCAGCAGTTACTATCAAAGTAAGCCCAAATGGCAGGCGTTTCGCTCATGTAAACGATTGTTGGTTTATCATTTTGTGTTTTTTAATATTTATAGGTGTATAGGTTATGCTTATGCTAAATCGCGCCTGTGCGCTACAGCTGTTTACCAAATCCATGCTTCAAGCAACGGAGCAACTTTCAGAACAGTTTACCTAATATAATCTGCAGAAATCTCCGAAAATTCTGTGAAAAAAAGTGAAAACATAAATTCCGATGCTTGGTGTAGAACCGAAACTCGTCGATAAACCCTCCCCCATCTAAAATGTTTTGCACTCTCAGTCTCGTGAACATGTGGTACAGGTAACGTCTCATGAAGCGAAGTGTAGACGCCGTTCGCAACTTGAAAAAATGTGAGCACCTTATTTCGTGAAACTTCCAAACAAGCGGCCTGCGCTGTTACTCGAGGAGAAAATGTTGTGCCTTGGAGAGAAATAATATATATATATATATATATATATATATATATATATATATATATATATATATATATATATATATATATATATATATATATATATATATATATATATATATATATATATATATGAAAGGCGCAACACTGCTTTATTTTCCGCTTCAAGCACTTGCAAATCATGTCTCACTTCTCACATCCTAGCCGTCACCGTTCACCAATATGGTTTGAAAGCGAAGCGCCCAGGTTAAAGTAGTCTCTTATATTCGGAAATGTTCCTTATAAGAGCTCTGGGCTTTTATTTGGGATAACTTTTTTTATTTTCCAGTCTCAAAACAGGTGCGGAACCTAAATAAGTGCCCAGGGCCTGTCATTCGGAGTTCTCGATTGCTTCACCTTCACCACGCGTTCCTGCGGATATACGGACGGCTTCACGCTGATATTTTATGCGCACGGACTGTCACTGCCAGATTTCACAGCAAGAACGTTTGCCAAGCGAATGCATTCCAGCACAACCTTGGTCTTGATCGCTAGAAAACGCCCGGTCCATAAATAAATAAGTCGTTTCGTTGCATTAGGTATGCAAGCGGATAACTGCCAGGTCCAATATGAGCACGTGGAATACGAGAGGGCTGATTATTAGCTCCTTCTACAGAGAACGTTCCCTGTTAGCTCATCAGACTGGAAATCTGCACACGAGTTCAGAACCCGTCCGGCACGGGCGTACACGGCCTCTTATCACGTCAGGAGCAGGCTGAAGCGCCCATAAATTTTCCATGTTTATACCGTGTGTTGCCCTGTTTTTGATATCACTCTTGTCTGTTCTGTTCCCATTTTCTGTTCGGCGTAACGAAGGCCCATTTCTGTGAAAGTTTTTCGAGCAAAAACCAAAGGAACTGAACGATCGAATAGTTTTGAATTTAATGTTCCCAAACTGTGTTGAATCGCGGAGAGATGCATATTCAAAATGCTCTGCTTTTCGCGGGCGACCCTGTCTGCCAAACTGCTTGTCATACAACCATCAAGAAGCGCTGGTAAGGTGGTTCTTGTTCATGCATGTTAAGTATTGGTCGCACAATGGCTATGATGAAAATCGACTCAAATTTTCATAAACTGACAAGCCAGAAAATGACGTTACTCAGCGCCACAACCTGCCGATCACTCACAAGCATGCAGCAAACGGAATGTTTTACAGCCGCAGCAACGAGATGTTGTGCAACTGGCTTTATTTTCGGTGAAAACGTTTCGTTTAATAAAATGCAAGTTGATGCTCAATGGTTAAGAGTGACACAGTCTGATCAGGGTTCATTTTTGGACTTCCGATAAGTTTTCCTTTAGTCATTGTGGACCAATACATATATGTACCTACTGCATGTAGGTATATCAACTGTATTTGGGTATCTTTTGTTGCTACAGTTTGCATATTCCACCCACCAGCTGATATGTTTGACGTGCCTGTGTTTTCCTAATTTTGCATTTTTGCAAATTGCACGTCTTACCTTTCGGGTGTGCAACTTGCTGCTATAGATTGATCCATGCATCTATAGGTCTCTGGTGCAAATTTAGATTTTGCAATACCAACTCCATACACGTTTTCCTGATATAAAATGCACATACCCAACAGAAGATAATGCAGGTGCTTGCATTTTCTGCACCGCAATGCAGAACAATGCAAACTTGTGCAGATAAATGCAAGTATATATGCAAGTACAGTATGTATCACATTGCAGTGTTCTCGCAATGGACGCATGCGACAGTCCGAGCACGGCCGTGAGGAAGATGCAGGAGCTCGATGAATTGGACCAACGAATAGGGGGCCAACCACAGAACAACGGCAGTGCAGCAATTGGGGATGGTAGTGGCAGTCAGGTCAGTTGCGTGGTGATGTTGCAATTTGCTGTTTTATTTAGATTGATACGGGGGTCATACACATAGAACGATATCAAGCTTGGTGATATTAAGGATAACAAAAGAAATTTAGCGACGCCACACTAATTCTGGCGTAAAAGATGTTCCGCGACCTTAAATGAATATCTAATAAGCTGAACGAAATTAGCGGCTCCAGTAAATTTCTTAATATCCTTAATGCAAGTATCAAGCGCTCCTTTTTCGAACGGGATGCGAAATGGGAGCATAATTTTACCCTTTTCTTCCAGTATATTTTAAAACAGTTCTGATGCGGTCAGTTCTGTTTCATAGCACCTACTGGTCAAGATGCGGGTTCGCCTGGAAATTTTCCCGCTGAGGGCTAAAGCGTGCGCTCCGTTTGTGCTTTTTTTACAAGTTGGACCCAGTCAAGTTAGATGTGAGCCCAACACCGATGGGCCAACGTCTGTTGCTGTTCTCTGATGTGCCACAAAATATAGATAGCAATATAATGAGGTATAGTCCAACCACGTGCTCATGCGACGACTGTTTAAGCTTTCTTGGCCAGATTCAAAAATGCGTCGGTTACACGTGTTTTCGCAAACAAAAGAAAGAGATTGGGCCGAGAGACATAATGACAAGTTCCAGCTGGCTGTGTTGCGTGCTTACGCGAACAGCAACATCGTTCAACACACAAATGTTTTGGGAGTCAAAAGGGAATTTACGCACCGAGGCAAAGAGCGTGTTTTTAAATAATGCATGCGTTTCTCTTTCTTTCATTTCCGAAATACAATGGACTATACAATGTACATTGTGTGCTGCAAAAAACGGTGTTTAAACACTGAGACGTGGCCCATGTTATACCAACGCACCCACGCGATTGCGTGACTACATTGACACTCACGAATGATCCATCTATTTGCATTTTCCGACCCGAAAGATGCGGACCGACATTTCATTCATGCACTACGTTTATTTCCGGCTCGAGCGAACGCGTCCGGTCACTTATTCATAAAAGGTTATGTATATGTATGTTTATGCTGATTTTGAACCGGACCCATAAACCACCGGATTCTAATCATATTGCCCAGTTCCGTGTCCAACCAGTCCGGGCTCCACTTATCGGGTCCCACGGGCTCCAGAAGCCGGGCCCCACCTGCAACCGAATTGGGTCGATCGTGGGTTGCGGGACTGAACAATTGTTTCATCTCACTGCTTTCCAGCCGCAGCTCACGCAATACTCTGCTGGCGTTGTAGTCACTTCGTGTAACCATTACCGCATTTTCTCTAATAGAAGCCCCCGGGTCCGGAACATCTCTAAAAATAGAAGCCTCCTGCCACTTGTGCACCAGCACTCACAGTCCAGTGATGTGCACTAACAGGCGCAGTTTTGTGCTATTGATTGTGTACGAACTGTGAAAATGGTAATATTTTCGAATTTTATGTTCATTTCACTTCTCATGCACCCGATTGCTTTCTTGTGCAGATTTTTGCCATAAGGTGTGGAGCTCACTGGAGCCAGAATGTCGCTGAAAAAATAGAAGTCCCCTGTCAATAGCAGCCCCCTCTGATAGAAACACCGGGGTCGGAGGGTATGGCTGAAAAAATAGAAGCTCAGAGCTTGTGTTGGAGGAAATACGGTACATGCGTGTTTACGAGCATCTCACACTTCTTTCGGCATTATGGCCAATCCCGCAAGTGTGGTAACTAACTACAGCTGGCGCCTTAGAACATTCAGGCAGCACTCGAACACCACCAACCTCGTCAAAGTTGTATGTCGAACAATTTTCACTGCCTCGGCTTGAAATTTCTTAGAAAAACCGACGGAAGTCTCATTTCATCGCTTTTTTCAATGTTCTGAATCTGCAGTTGTGTCATATGAGGGCTCAATTGTCTTGTGCGAGATGGCAGTGTCTTAGAAACACCATGTGGTGCGGGGAAGCATATATACGCGCAGATATTTCTTGATAAACTATTTGCTTCCATCTACTGGGTCGGGGTGTCAGCTAAGCACTGTACATATCAGAGTTTTGATAATAATTCTGCATTTGCGCCGTTTTTCATAAAGGGGCATTGGATTCCGATTTTTTCTTGTCCTACAATTGTGGCCCGGTCAAGTGGGGACCGACCAGAGGTTTACTTTCAGGGCTAGGCTTAGACTTAGACCTACACTTATTACTAGGCTTAGGCTTAGGCGTACACTAAGGGTTGAGGGTTGAGGGCAGCCTACGCTAAGCCTAACCCTGAAAGTGAACTCTCTCGTCGGGCCCCAATTGACCGGGCCCCAACTGTAGGAGAATACAGATTTTTCTATCAAATACGCCATATTCTCATTATACTGTATATTTTTGTCCGAGCGCGCAGTCGTAATCTCATTGTAATGAGCAAGCTCTCGCACATCAAGTCACCCAGAAAGTTTGAGATTATAGACCAGAGAGGACACAGCTTGCGGAGAAAGGACAACAGGGGGCGTGGTCGCCGTTGAAACCTGAAGCCCCTGCTGCTTGGAACTACTGCCCCCGATGGATTTTTTCATGCCTGATGCGCTTCTGGTCACAGATGCGTCATATGGCTGAACCCATTGAGCAGCCCGAAAAGCGTGCGACTTGGCCTGTCGCAAATCTTTGGACGTTAGGCCGCAGATGTTGTTGTCGAATCACACCATTACCAAGTTCATACACTGCAGACGTACGCCTTAGATGACCAACTGCCTGTGTATGAGTGAGTCAATGAAAATTAATTTTGCCAGGAAGATTTGCCAATTGCCGATTAACTACGTTTCCCACAGGGCCCACTGTATGCATTACCCATTTTTACCTTGGGTTGCAAAACCACGGCGCTTTGACCAAAAATACATAGGCGGGTTTCGCCCCGCATAATGAAATCACGTCCGTGAGTCCTATCAAGCGAATACGTGCCCCTCGGCAATAAGGAAATGACAAAAGTTCGTTCGCCTCCTATAGCACTATCGTCGTGTTTCTCGAATCTGATGCACACGGATCAACTTTGTGCGAACTGTACACTGTTTCGTCATGCAATCAACCTTGTTAACGTTAAACATACCATTATGGTAGCGCATGATAGATAAGTACTGTAGCGTGTACATCATGTAGGTGTTGATAATATGTTTCAAAAAAGGCAACGAGATGGCAATGATACAAGACCAAGATGCGGGGGGGGGCAAGACGCTTTTGAAACGCGTCCAAGTGCGAAACATTCCGTGTCCGCGCAAAGTTTTTTTTTCATTATTTTATTGCCATTGACCCAAATTCCCGAAAGCGCCACCGCCATCGGGGGCGGCTGCGCAACGGTGTATTGATATATCTTACGCTATCCACCTCGGTGCGTAAATTCCATTTTACTTCCAAAACATGCGTGCGTTAAAAAACGCTGCGGTTCGCGTAAGCACGCAACGAATTTAGGCCAGCCTGCTGGAAGTTGCCATCATCGTATTTGGCGGGGCAACCAGCCCCCCGGGCGGCGCTTTCGAAAATTTGGGCCATTGTGTGGGTGCTTAAAGTTGAAACATGTATCGATATGTATTTCCTCTGCGAATGTACAAGTGGTGTGCAGGAAAATAGGTATGTATGTATTTTGTTTCTCATTTTGGTATTGATACCCTCCGGGTACATGTGGCATATGAAAACAACCTGTGGGTTCATAACATGCTGGTTGTTGGTTTGTTTTTGTCTTGTGCCGCGTAGAAATGAGCCTCCTCAAAGCACATTTTAGCTGTCATTTCCGATTTCGCGCACGCCACAGGTTCTTCGCCATTGTTTGCATTGCTGAACAAATACAGTACGCCTGGAATACGGCCATTTTTTGCTAAATTTCTTGGGGCTCCTGACTGTTTAAAAATTCCAAGTCCCTGAGTTACAAAATGTTCACTATTCCCCGTTAATTGGAACTCAGCATGTTTGCTGCTTGTCAAGGCCGTCGCACCAACGGCCGGCAGCATGAGAGTCATTCACGATTTGAATTCGACAATTATAATGATCCATTCTTTCATTTATTTGAACGAGGTGTGTTAAAAATGTGTTGACAATTGATCGAGGCAAACAAAATAGTGTACATTTTTGACTGAAACTAAAATTTGCTGGCAGCCGCCATTTTAAATGATCTAGGCTGAACTATATTTCCCTCGTGTATAAGTGGCCGACCATTAGGTGTCACGTGATCGTGGCATGGCAACATTACTTCATCATAGCCGTTGATTGATGCAATAACCCAGTCAGCTAACGGTATCATACCCGAATAGCATCAGCAGAATTGAATAGACAAGGCAGTAGATTTGAAATGCACGTCAATGCTAGCTTTTTTCACTTAAATGCTGATTGCCATCGTTTTGAGCATCCCGCAGACTATGTAATTTTAAGCTGGCAGTTCAAGCTTACTTTTGAATTATAATTGAATTTCACTGTCAAGTCCTTGGTGATCGTCAGTTACTGTAACGTCTGTCCATTTTATACCGATCCCTTTTGGTAATTTCACTACTACACATCGTTTGGCTGTCTTTTAGCCGCGAACCCCCTCGCCGTGAAATTTATCCTGTGATCTGGTCTCCTAATCCCTCATAACACCGCCAAGGTACAAACCTGGATCTAAACTTCATCTACAGTCCTTTCCCGGTCGATCGAAATGAGCGAATGCCAATTTGCAGCCCAAGCCAAAGTTCAAACAATCGAAACCTACATTTGAGCCGATGCAGGCATCGATTTGAGGACAAGCTACTACATACTCGTAGTAATGATGCACAAATTTAACAACATTAACCTCAACTGCAACAACTATCTATTGCAGCGGCACTGTTCGTTCACGGATGAGTCGCCAGCGACGAGTCTCAATCGCGAACGCACCAAACGTAACATATTGATGGAACCGGGCACTGCGCTGCTGATGGCGTCCACCGGTGTCTACAGCGTGTCACTGGTGCACAAACTCAGGCCCGTGCTGAGGACAATGCAGTTGTTGGGGTTGTTGCCCGGTTGGTTGCATGAGGGACGTAGGGCTATGTTCAATTTATACTGATCATTTATGTTTGCATGTCCTGTGCTCTTTGCCGGTCGTGTAGGGCTACCAACCTAAAACAACTTTGCTATTCACATGGTTCATATACCTGGCTTCTTGCACCAGCATTGCATTCTTGGGTCGCAAAAAAACTCTTGCTCCATAACCCCTTGCCGTAAGCCGGACGGCCCAATATACATACATGACATCTACAGTATACTGTGGCGATGAACACACGCTGGTGTTGCACATCTATATTCGGGTAGTACACTACGCACAATGGGGTTTACGCTGAACATGATTGTGGTTAACTGCCGTTCGGTGAGAACAAAATAAATAGTTTTACATGCAAACGTCAACAACCACATCAGTGACAATGATATTAGCATCAGATATGTCCTGTGCTCTATCGTCAATGTTTTGGGGCTCGTTTGACTTTGATTTGGCCCGAGATGAGTAACGAGACGTTTCTCTCTGCCTCCTTTAGATTTCTATTCTCAATCTTAAGCCTATGCTCTAACCAAACCATATTGAGCCCAAGCTCCGGCTCAGACTCAGGCTGAATTTGAAACGCGAGCGCTAAACTTTCGGACACAAATTTGAGCAATCATGACTAACAGGTTACATGCGTCATGATTGTTTGATGCCAGCCAGCTAAGTTGTCATACATGTGTACATTCGAACAGAAGTCCGGCCGCTGTTACACCATTGGGTGGACTTCACAAAACAAAGTCAGGCTCAACGTCAAAGTTCAAAGTCAGATGTTTCGGCGTCATGCATGGGTAATGCACAAGACGCGATTGTCTAAACGAAGGGTATACCATATGACAGGTTGTTGTGCGTGGCTGGATGATTTTCTCGCGATAATATTATTTTGCGGAGGTAGCACAAGCGTTTTAGAAGATTATCTCTAAGTTTTGATAATTTCTGACCAGTGGGATTGAAACAGTGTAGCAAACATTGAACGCAGTCAATTCTTTCCTGACCGTTGATGATCGCCAGTTTATTACGTTGCCTCGCTTCAGAAAAACATGAAACTCGGTCATAATCTTCCAAAACGCTTGTGCTACATCCTTAAAAGGATGTCATGGCAAGTAGAAGTAGCTAAAAGCACCCAACCACGCACAACAACCTGTCATACTTGACCCTTCGTTTATAGAAAACAGCGTCTGCTGCACGAGCCAGCGTGACGCCGATACATCTGACTCTGAACTTTGACGCTGAACTTGATGGTGAGCTTGACTTTGTTTTGTGAATTCCACCCATTGTTGCTGGTACATACAGTACCCCAGCCTTGTTGTTTCAGGCACTGTCAGTCCCCCCGGTCGTCAATTGTCCGGCAAATCGTTCATTCGCACATTGCTACTTCGCATCCTGACATTGTTGTATCTACTGATGAACATCTACCTGATTTATTACAACGTTGGGACAACCATCAGATTCAACGAGAGATTTGGGGTTAGTTTGCGGTCGTCTTGGGGGAAGATTATTAATTTCTCTGGTTTGGGGTGATTTGTTTCGGCTGCTATTGAGAATTTTTGGCACAGCGAAAAAAGTACCAGTGAAACAGTCACACAGGAAAGTATGTACACATAATGTGATTTTGGGCTAAAAGGCGAGTTTTTCAATCAGAACCACAGCTCTTTTCATTTGTAATTTAATTCCCCGCTTGGTTTTCATTCAGAAATGGGACGTTCGCACGGTGAGTGCCATTCTACTTGCCCTCAAGCCTGTGATCAGTGCGGTCAATTTTGTGCTCTTCTTTTGGGCATTCAAAGAACATGTGAGTAATGGCATTCTCTCGTTCATTTTAATTTCCTTTAATATTTCTTTTGAATTTATAAATAATTTCTTCAGCTCGAACTCTGCTACAAGATGAATCAGATCGACGCGTTTTTCCGCAACAGTTTCCAGACTTCGTTAAGCGTAAGTGGCGGCACTGTGAACCAGAAAAACATTAAAACACGAAACAATCATTTTTTGCAAATCGTTCGCATAATTTTAAACGTCAGGTAACCACGTACAACGTCGCCTTTCTGACCATTGCCGCCACCGCGTTCGTCACACCACTGGCTCTACGAGTGATCGAGCTGTCCGTAAAGGGACTACCGTACGTTGACAATTAAATTAAACAAAATAATTCAGACTTGCAACAACACGTTGCGATGTTGTGATGAGTAAATTTTTAGTATAATCTCGACCAATTGGCTGATGACCGCTGGTCTGCTGATTGGTCCAATGTTATCGCTGTGGAATATCGTCCCGCTCGTGTATTTCGAAATCATCAATCGTGCCATACGCTCGTGGTGCCATGTGTTGAGGGTGGGTTAGGTTACCTTTCGGGCTGTCTTATGAGCCCGTGTGCTGTGGATTGGAAACGCTTATCGGCTACATGTGAAAGCAATTATGCAATGACCATTGATGATGTGCGATTGCACTACTATAGGTACATACAGTAGTCGGTTTTGCCTAAGGCACTCCATCTAGCCCAAGTCGTTGCTTTCAAACTTCATACGGGATGCCAATAAGTGATGTGACTCTCACAAGATACACACGAAGAAAGTACCCATTCCTTTTGGTGCAAGACGCCTCACGCTATATAACCGTTATTTTGTTTTCCACAGGGCGCTATTCGCAACGAAACACCTCAGTCGCGAAATGAGTCGCTCAAGTTCTACTATCGACAATTCGTCAGGATCTGTGAGGTATGCTCAAAGCAGTCTATATGATCTGCTTCTCATTCTTATCTACCACAGTTTGACCACAGTTTGACTGTTCCACATGGTGCATGTCAGCTTGGCGTCATTCTATACTGCGCGTGCACCTTGTATCCCGTGCAACTTTGTGTCACGTGCAGACAGTGTATCCTGTTTGCATGCATGCACGTGCTGTAAAAAATCATGTGCATCAGTCTGACAACGAAATGAAACGTAGTCAACATTGCAATCGTTCCACTGTGATCCCAAGGTGATTAATGCTTCGAGGCGCCTAGGCAGGTTCTCCTGGCTGGAGACTAAGCCTAGCCTAATCCTCAACAAAAAGCTCTGCCGAAAACTGGCTCATTGTCAAAGTACGAGACTGATGGTGTTTTGCTAATGCTAATGACTTGTTTAAGAATTTCATTGTATATAATGAGGTATTGCTAATTATCTTAATCCACGTGGGATGTCCCAAGTAAAAAAAATAATTGCGCGGGATACAAAGTCGCACGTGATACAATGGCGCACGGGATGCAAAGTACACGCGCGAAACAGTGGCCGACAGTGGTCTGATATGCAAACCCTTATTTCAATCACCAAACCACACAGCGCAGTATAACATCGATAACGGTGTACCACCACCCAGGTGCAACACAGTGTCGGTCAAACGCTGCATCCGTTCATCATGTTCTCGTTTACCTGGAGTCTGTTCACTTTGTGCTTTGCCATCTATTTTGTTACGAACCTCAGCGGAGGGGTAAGTGTTGTAAGTTTGACCATCGTTCAGCTTTTTGGTCGATGTGTGAAACATCAGTCTGCCTGATGTGCATGGAAAACGTGGTCATACGTGGACTCTCTTGGGGTCTTTCATCTGTTTGCTTGAATGGATACAATTTCTCAATTTATGTTAGCTCATGAAAAAAAGTGATGTTGCCTGACATGTCAAGCAAATCTTTTTCCGTCGGCCCGTTTCACTGAATTGTTACCCTGTATAGTCCAGCCACGAACTCATGAGACGACTTTTTTTTTGAACTTGGCTTGTGCGGATCCAACAATGTTCCGGTTCCACGTATTTCGGAAATGAAAGAAAGAGAAACGCACGTATTTTTTAAAAACACGCTCTCCACTCGGTGCGTAAATTCCCTTTTGACTCCCAAAACATTTGTGTGCTGAACAACGCTGCTGTTCGCGTAAGCACGCAACAAATTGAGGTCAGCCAGCTGGAACTTGTCATCATCTCCCTCAGCCAATCTCTTTCTTTTGTTTGCGAAAACACGTGTATCTGGAGCATTTTTGAATGCGGCCAAGCAAGCTTTAAAAAAAGTCGTCTCATGAGCTGGTGGCTGGACTATACGTATTATGCTAACATTCGTTTGCAGTTTTGCCTAAATAATGAAAAACCGTATTAACTTCACTTGCATTTAATCACGAGCATGCAACAGTTTGTTCTGTCAAAGTTGAGGTTAACGTTTTTATAGTTTCGGGTTTTCTCGGGTTGCCACCTACAAGGTCGCACAGCTTTCGTATACGGATGCCTCTTTTCACTGAGCTGAGTTTTGAATGAAAACGAGTTCATTTTCTGTGGCACCAAAACCGTTCAGAACCTACATGTATGGCCGCTAATGGGCTCCAAAACGCTGCATGACTGAATAACATGTCGTAAACTCCTGGAAAATCATCCATAAACAAATTTTAATCAACTTCTTCTTTCAGCTGGCGACAATATTCGAACAGCCGCCAAATTTCCGCGGTTCGGCGCAAATGTGGCAACGCATCATGGTGTTCAACGCGATTTGGACTGGGCTGCACATTGTGAACGGTTTCGTGCACATTTTCGTCATTTGCGCCACGGGAACAGCCACGAATGAAGCGGTATGTGGTGCAACAATTAGGAATGAGCCAAAGCTCTTCTGAATTTATGCTCGCAGTGGTCTTGTGGTTATAGTTTCCCGACCGGTGACATAAGCGCAACTTTGGGTTCGAATCAAATCAAAAAAAACAATCCTCTTAACTTTTCCAGACTCGATCCGTTACGCAAGCTGTGCTCAACAGCGACCCTCTTGTCTTCGACAACAACAGCGAACGATTCATGGTGGGGATGGTTTAAATTTAAAATTATCATCTTCCAAAAAAATGTTTCTGTCAAACATTTATTTTACAGCTTTCCTGTTTCGTCCATAAAACCAGCACTCAATACGCTTGGGGTATGTCTATATGGAGAGCGTTCCCGCTCGAACGTGGCGCTTTCTTTACGGTGAACTTACTGTAAATTTTTGAATATTTTGTGTTTGTTCCACATTTTGTTATTGAAACACGATTTCAGATCACAAGCCTTGTGATCACGTACGCTGTCGTTCTGTTCAAGCTCAAGGATCAAGTAAATTTATTTTTTTCTGTCTGTTTTTTTGCTGAGACGCTTTCTAACCACTCTTTATACGTACAGTACTTAAACTCAGGACATTTTCTCACCCGGTCACTGTGACTGCTCTGACGTGATGAATCTTTCATTATGTCATCTGCATCAACAGTGACCGTATGAGCAAAACTGTTATAAGTTCCAAAAGCGGCAAGTTGAAAAGTTACGTCAACCCTCTTGTCATAATTTTTGGTACATACAATTATATGTCGTAGGTTTTACAATTTATGTTCACCTAGTTTATTTAAAAATTAGTAAGCTTCTTACTTAAATGTGTTCAGTTTGCAAGGCGATATTCGGTGAGTGAGATTGTTTATAGAACAACATTTTGAAGTGTTGCCGTGTGAGAAGTCCAGCCCACTTTTGACGTGTGAGAGCAAAAAAACGTATTATTTTGCTTTTACTCTTATTTCAAAAAATGAAGAAAAAACACCAAGAATAATTTATAATGCTCGATCCCTACTTTGCAGGACGCCGCCCACCATCCAACCGCTACGCCAGCCACACTGATGAACACCCAGGGCACCACCCCCGGCTCGTCATTGCCCGTTTCGCCTGCTGAGCTAATCGACAGCTTCAATGGGACAATGTTTGTGTTCTAGATGGTGCTGGTGGGGACAAAGTTGGGTGCTCCGGACCCCGTCCCGGCTGGAACCTGAGCGGGACATAAGCATGACTTTACTTTATGACCCGAATCGGCTGATCTAAAACAAAAGTTGGGCTCGCGCCTGAATATCTGATTATTGTAATGCTGTTGAGCACCAAAAGCAGGATTGCGCAAAAAATCTTTTCGGGTTCTCTGTTCAAAAAGTACTCACCGGTGTACCAAAACGGCTGGTTTCTACCCAACTCTGCGTTTGTTGGTTTACGTTGTAATGCGATGTTACAGTTTGCTTCAAAAGCTCAAATTGTTTACCTAGACTATCCAGAAATTTTTTGACTTGTTAATTTTTGTTTTTTTTATTTTTACGTTTCCGTCCCTTGTGTTTTCTTTTACGTACATTTTTCAGCTTCTTTTTTCAGCTATTCGGGTTCTACTGTTCTAAAAACAAATGATATCGAAAGGCTTTTATCGAATTCTATTTATAAATTATTATGTATAGAGACAGTTGATAAAGAAAAACGGAAATTTTCTCAAAATAAACTCAACATTTTGTTTAAGGCACGCGTTACACCAGGGTATTCATCAATGTTTACTAACGTGGTACTTGAACAAGACCCTACTTGGCGTGGCATCAACTCAAGTGGCACCAGACGCGATTAACACTTGTCGCAAACTGATGACATGACGTAATTGTGATGAAGTCAATGTCCTGAAGTAGTGCGAGCCTGAAGCATCTGACAGAATGCTAGAATCAGATATACATATATCTTTTTGCTTCACTGCATGAATTCACAACATTCACTTCACTGTATACTTGCGTATTTTTCCGCAAAATATATTTTTGGAAAAAAACCGTTTTTTTCCGAAAAAAAAAAGAATTTTTTTCCAAATATTTTTCCAGCACTTAAGGATACCCATGGTCCAAAAACGCCTATTTTGAAGAAAATTTTGTCGGGAAATGGCCTGAAACAGGCTAAAAATGCGCTTGGAGATTAAAAAGTGCTCATTTAGAACTGTTAAGCATCGATTTACATTGGTTTTGACAACATCCTTTCGCAACCTTGGAAAATTTCTCGGAAATTTTTGGAAAAAAGCCGTTTTTTTCAAAAGTTGCCACTTGGAAAGATTTCCGGAAAAATAAAAACGTATTTTTCCGGGCCTCGGAAAAAAACGGGTTTTTTTCGTTTTTTTTTTTCGGAAAAAAAACGGTTTTTTTTCCGGCCCGCAAGTATACTTCACTGCATTGTAACCGCACTATAGGTTAGCGCTATGCTATGCTTTGAGATGGGAAAGCTGCTGGGCATCAGTTAAATTCGTATTAGAAAATCTGTGAAACATCAGCCAGGCAGGCCCATGTGCTTAAAAACGGTCTGAGCTAAATTGATGCTTCACCAGATAACTATGGTTTATGCTGTAACACCTTGATTCTGAAGCTTTAACATTGCTGCGTCACTCCTTTCCGGCTTGGTTATGATGCTGTGGGCTTCCCTCCTCCCTTCCCTATCCTCTTAGACTGGTTTCCTTGACTGCTGTGCTGCACAAACATGGAAAACTGCCACCAAGTGTGTGATCAAATGATCATTATTATTTTGTTAAACCAAATAAACTTGCTTCACCCTTACACAAAGACCTAGATTAATATTGTCCCAAAATATTCAGAACAGGACCATGGGCTAATTTTGCTTGAAAAAATGGTCATGCTATGTTACATGTACCTAGCCATTATAAAGAAATCCCATAGACATTGCTGCTGTATGCTTGTTTTCATGTCCTTTCAGGTGCCTGGCACTGATTCCTGCAACACCATTTCACGATTAATCATACGCCTCGGTTTCTTTGCACTGCTGTTGCCGTTGCGTGACTTGGGGGAAAGACGGCAACTGTAAATCAAAGGTTTCTAATTTCGACGCTGCTGACACGCACAGCTTGTGTGATTGAAACATTCGAAATGCACACGAGCCTGCTACGTGCTTTGTTGACTGTGTGTTGAGCTTGTTGCCTGCTTCGACTTCGAACGGGAGTTTCACTGCGTCTGTAAAAATGCATGAGGCAACGAAATTAGAAATTTACTTTTCCAACACCTGAGAAGGACCCACTACTCTGTAAAGGGCAGCTGTGCTCGAGTGATTATGCCCTGCGGGCACAGACGAGGTAAAGCTAATCAGGTTCTTGTAACCTTGTCGGACTTTCATGATAGACCATGGTAGAGAGCAACAAACCACGCATTAAACAACGAGTAAAAACTATTACGTCAGGTTCTTTACCTGCTGCGACTTTCCAAGGTACGACGCGGCCCTAAACATATTCAATAATGTTTCTGCACAAGCCAAGAGAACCCGCCATTGAGCAGGTGCATTTTGCCTGACTTGCATGGTTTGCCGTAGAGCCAGCCGCAATGTGCGTGCTTTGATGCAATTGGCAAGAGGTCCTGCACATACGACTGCACAATGACTAAGACTGCATTAGATCCGATCACAGCTCCCTTATCGGTACGTTTATGTACCTAACTGTTAGTCTTTTGATAAAGTCAACCACTATGTGGAAACTTCATTTTTCGAACGCAAAGTGCACCCAAGCTGCGTCAAGGCTGTAGGTTGCAAACATACCAGTGCTGCATTGTTTCTTGCAAATTTCGATAGTGTACTTACATTTAAGGGATGTATGTTGCTGTTCGTTAACATCCTTTTCATTGTTTGAAAAAACCGTACTTGTGTGTCGTTTTTCATTTTCTTGAGTTAAGAAAATCCTGCAGAACACGTTCGTAGTGTGGCGCTTATTTACGCTGCTCTCGCACAAGGGGCGTCAGGCGTCAGCGGGTTTTCAAAAACAGCAGTCTGCTCCTCAACAACCTAAACCAAAGTTTAAGAATAAGTATGAGCCTTCGCCTGATGTTCGATGGCCGATACTGAGTCAGTCCGCTATTTCTCCGTACCTCCAATACATAACGCAAACGTTGACCTTAACCACGCCTCATGCGAGCTTGTGCTTGAAAAGTGGATATTGCACTGCACCTGGGCGTTGATTTGTGAGTTATGGACCCACATTGGTCAATACCACATATGTGGTCCACACCCCAATTTAATAATTGCTGCTGCTAGAATATTCAAACCACGTCCAAATATGAAACGAAGGACCTATGTATGTATGTATGTACATACATACATTGTATTCTTGGTTGGTACCTCGCTTGACGTATATTTGGTAATATCCTGCCAACAAAGTTTCGGGCCCTGCCTCCGTTTCTCGCAAATTTCCCAGATCACTGATGGACGGTTCAAAGCCATTCATGCATAGGAAAACTGTGTTTCAGTTGTTTCGGCATTTTAACCTCTCTGACTGCTTTGCACTCAACTCACACACATCACTGCACGTACACACATAATACTGTAAGCCCAGGTTGATAACGATGCTTTCTAGCCCTATGAAGTTATAGCCGTTTTGAAAAACATTCGTTTCTGTTATGCATACCAAAATGATGAACTGTGGTCTACATTACCTACATACTCAGTATAACTTGTTGGGACGCTCTTCGTACTTTTGACCAAAAACAGTAGACGTGGACCAAAAGAATATCGTAACCATGCATTTGAAAAGAACATGTGCATTTCAACAATACCCAAACAATTGTATTTTCTTTCACCTTAGTTATTTCGCATATCGGTGGGTTGTTTTCTCCAAGTCACACGGAACCTTACAGGCGGATTGTCCGTTGGTGTCATTTACGCCGCCTTGCTAATGCTGGTGACGCTATAAAATAAACAAATTTTTGCCTGACTTTCAAGGCGTGGCGATAGGAAACGACACACTGCGGACCTTCGCCCACTAATCAATCAGCGCCCAGAATCGAGCTCTCTCACTATTGCACGCAGCAAGTGATGTTTCAGACGATCAATAAGATTCTGCTCGTGGTGCTTTTTTGGAGGTCAATTGGCCAAAGGTGTTCGCACTGACGAGGCCTTGGCACTACGCTCGTCTGTGAAAACAGTCCAAATCGGGCAAAACTCATTTCATGATTCAGCTTGCACACTGCATTTTCAAGCAAATCCAAGCACAACACGCAGGTATCCCACGTAAACAGAAAATCTATGCAATAAACATGTGGCATACATCTCTCATCGTGTCTGGGCCGTGTCTCCGCTGCGACACTGCTTATACAGTACTCGGAACGCAGGCGCGAAACAAACGACAACCGGAATAAACAAGCTCATCAGCGCGCAAGGCATGAGCAGTTTGCGATAGCATAAACAGCTGAGAAAAATGCCGAGACGTTGCTTGCGTCGTTATTGTGCTCACATTCGGTCCTGGACGTTTTGGAAACAAACTTTTTTCTCGAAACCCCTGCTCGGATAGACCTTGAAGTCTAGTGATTTATATTTATTTTCCGAAGCTCATCTGCGCGCTGCGGTGTGTGGCTGCACTGGCGTTTCTCCAAGCGCATTTATGCTGCTCGCTCTTTTCTGCGCCAAGTCAGCGACACAAAATTAGAAATCAGTGAGGAGACACCCTTTTGGCGCATAAATGTGCCCAGCTGGTTGGGTCGTTGCGTGTGCGTGCGAAAAAACACAATTGCAAGCTCAGCGCGCCATTTTTTTCATTCTTTGAGCACACGCCATGGCTTCAAACAGTGCCTTTCGGTTTGTCAGGTACTGTCCGTAACGAGGGTCAGAATTGTATATGGGCCACCTGGCCTCAACCTTCACTGTTATTACTTTGCCGTATGTTCGCTTGTCTCCTTTTCATGGAAGTTCTCGGAACTGTGGTGCTGCTGCACTAGGTCATCGACGGCGTGCACATACGGTACTAAACAAATTTCGTGAAGTGTCCGCTGGTAATGACTCTCCTATTTTTTGCAACCAGTAATTTTTATGCCGGGCTCATTGACGCCTCGAAGACGGAAACGAGGCCCATGGGACACACTCAAAGTCGTTGTCGTTACGGACACTAACAAAAGTAAGGACTGCTCGATATTTTCCCTTTTTCCGAAAGTCTTTTTGCCACGTTGCTGGTTTCAGGCCGTTGGATTTTTTTACTGTAATTGGGAGTTTATACCCCAGCCGAAAACTTGGGTCTCAGTGACACTTCCTTGGCAGAAAGGTATCCAGTACAGTTACATTAGGAACTTATTGGAACCACTCTTACAGCGTATCATTTTTGTATAATTGTATCATACATTATTTTCCCCATTTATATTCATGTGAACTTTTTTTGTATGAGAGAATAACTGGATAAGCACGAGGAGCCAATGCCGGGTTAACATAAGAGGTTAAGATGATCTGCAGTTTATTTTTCATAACCCCTAACGCATTAAGGTGTGTGGCCTGGTAACACATGTGCTCCACAAAACACTCAGGTAATATTACCTGCTAAGCTTGTTATGCATTATTTATAGGGGAAAATGTTCCCACGTTCACGGAACAGACCGTTCGATTTTTTCCAAGACAGAATACCGCCCAAAATTCTGAGAATGAAAATTTCAGATTTACCGAAAGAACTCAATAGCAGACCACTAAAGATACAAACGACGCTTTTTGTCTCATGTTATTCTGTTGGCCTTTGTTTTGTTTTGAACGCCTTGCATAAATAGCCAAGCAAAGGCTACGGCCAATTATAATTGAACCCGAGCAGCTTGCCATACACGCGCGCGTGCGTGTGTGTGTTAGCTGTCAGTTACGGAGCTTACCTGTCAGAATATCTCATTTCAGGGCAGCATTTTAAATCTAGGACTGTCTTATTGTGCCTGATTATCAGGTTTAGCTTGATGGTTTGGCCTCAGTTTGGATTCTGTCCCACGTTAACTCAGAGCCTCTCTTTGATTTTCAAAGCTCGGATTACCAAAGCAATGGGGGGTCTGGTTAAACATATGCACGGCGTAGGACTAGGGCATACTAATTTTCCGGCTTACCGATGATATTCATGTCAGCAAAGCTTTAAATCATAAACACAGCCAGGTTAGGTCTGAATAATTCATTTATTTACCGGTTTCTTGCACTCACTGTGATAATCCCCCTGGCGAAGTGTTTTAAAATAGAACCATGCAGACACTGTGACAATACCAGTCTTGATTGAAGTTATTTTGAGAAAAAAACACGATTTTCAGTATTTTCACAAGACCGTTCTGCTAACCACGTTGCCTGTGGTAAACCTCTCTTACACGCCTTGCTGTATAGTCCAGCCACGAACTCATGAGACGACTTATTTTGAAGTTGACTTGAACGGATCCAATAATGTTCCGGTTCCACGTATTTTGGAAATGAAAGAAAGAGAAATGTATGTATTTTTTAAAACACGCTCTCCACCTCGGTGCGTAAATTCCCTTTTGACTCCCAAAACATTTGTGTGTTGAACGACGTTGCTGTTCGCGTAAGCACGCAACAAATTGAGGTCAGCCAGCTGGAACTTGTCATCATCTCTCTCGGCCCAATCTCTTTCTTTTGTTTGCGAAAACCCGTGAACCGGCGCATTTTTGAATCTGACCAAGCAAGCTTTAAAAAGAGTCGTCTTATGAGCACGTGGTTGGACTATGCGCATGTACGTGGTATATGTTATTCCCCCCTTTAAACAAGAATCCATGTACGGCACGTAATGCGATGAACGACCATGCACTTGGGCTATTTTATAAAGGGCCGAATGCGATGTGCGACAAAAAATGCCGTTTTCTGATTTTTGTTTTAAATCTCTTTTAGATTGCTTGCTTGCCGAAACCCGGATGAATTCTACTATGTGAAACACATTTTTTCAAAATCTGTCCCATTTTTATAATAAAGACTCATTAACCGGGCGCGTCCTACTAAATCCCTAAACACTGGACATTTATCATAATATTTAACCTGAACCATATTATATTTTCATACCTCGTAATTCATTTTAGCACCTACTAACCTCAACTCGGCTAAACACACATTATAATGGTCATTATAATAATACATATAATAATAACACATGGTTAACAATGGACTCCACGCGCCATCTACGGACCTGCCATTATTATAACACACGGTTAGTGTCATATTGATATGCTTGGGTCAGAATGTACATTTTCATTATCGGACTACCGGTCACTTACCTTTGTTAATACTTGTTATGTTGATTTTGGGGACTTGACAGCCCCTTTCACAGATCAGAATGTGGGACAACAATTGGCCTTTTTTGCTTAAGCTATGTGATTAAATAAATGCGGAATGCGGAAATTGGTTGGTGAGCAGATAAATGCGGAATGTGAACTTTTTGCATTCCGCATTCCGCGTTTGTCTGCTCACTTTTGCGGAATGGTGCGTGCTTGGGTGACGATGACAACTCAAAGGTTGCGTGTTAACGAAAACAGCAACTGAGATGTTTGACCAAAAGCATAACTTTGCTTGCAGAAATTCAAAATTCCGCAAAGGTGAGCAGATAAACGCGGAATGCGGAGTGCAGAAATTTGCCAGTCCACATTTACCTAATCGCAGCCTTAGAAATTTTGTGCAACGTGTAGTCTTTTCAGGTGTTTACTGCGCTTCAAAGTCGGATCTTTAAGCATTGTTGTCCCAAATCGAAATGCCAGATGATGTTAGAACACACCTTTAATCCCTATGTCTATCGGTTGCCCGTATCTCAATATAGTGTTACATGGGCGAATATAATGGGATAATATCCCTAGGAAGTCTGCCAATCATTTCTTGGCGTGTTCACGATTACTATTCGGATTGAAAATGCCGGTAATGGTCTTTGCATCGCAATTCTAATGCATGTTGTTCCCTGGCGTAAGGGGCTTTTCATAAACATTTTTTTTTAAATTTCCCATCCATCTGTTGCCAAACTCTTTATGTTGTCTATTTCATTGCAAATACTACATCCTACTAACTGGCAATTGCAATCCACACGTGATGTTGATAGTCCAGTTAACTGGTATAGGTATACCTACGTTAATCATGCATCTTTACGGTCAATAGGTAATATTTCCCAACCTTGTTCTATGGATACATACCATAGGAATGTGCAGTTATAGTCAGAAGCACAGCACCATGAAAACAAGAAACGTGATCAGTCAAAATCCACCTTTTCCACGCAAGCGCTTCGGGAAGGGAAACAATATTAGTCTTGTCAAGTATTGATGAGTTCCGAAAAAAGCGAAAAAAGTTGCGCCTGGTGTCATGGTTCAAGCACCAGCGTCAAAGGCATTTTTTACCGGTTAAGCAAACTTTGCCAACGCGCCTTTTCAAGCTACAGGCGCCACATAATGGCAGCAAACAGGCCCATAACCGTTTTGTGTGGTCTCGTGAAGCACACTTTTTTGGGCATGAGCCAAAGCAAGGGTTTAGGTAAAGTCATGTGACCGACCGGGCCTGATACCTTTTCATGTGTCGCTTGGAAAATTTTGTATGGATGACTTTTTTGCGGTTTTCATTATTCATCTTCGCGGCAGTTTGACAGTTTTTACTCCATAGGTGGTCGGTTTATCAGCGTGTTGGCGTTTGGCCACTATAATATGGGTGGTTTAAAATTGTGCTCACTTTCGTGTTTCTTCAACGGCTGCAAACAGCAAAGTTACCTATGTATGTGGGTAAACTGCTTTGAATGTTGTATACTACGACCTCGAGGTGTTTCTTCGGGAAGCTGATTTTATATCTAAAAAGCCTCTTCTAATATATTTTTGACTTTTAGACTTTTATACTTTAGACTTTATTTTGCACTATGTACCCATCTCTTCTCATTACTTCGCAGACCAGGACAGTGGCCACGTTTTGCACTCCCACACACAGTTGGGTATCCCCAACGATATAAGTTCCAAATCAAACGCCACCAATCCAAAACATGCCAACAGCAACTGTCAGCAATGAAGCTGTCACGGTTTATTAAATTTGCCATCAATCCGATTCCCAGACCGCAAGGCGCGCCGCCAAAAACTTAACACGCACTTGGCCCTTTCTGCGATTTGCTCATTGGCTGTTCTTGGCCGGCCGAGTCATGTGACACCGTGGAATAAGCCATTGCGCTTATTTTAGACAGCTGGTGTGTGTTTTGGCTATTCTAAGCAAGCATTTCAATGCGTTTCAATCATTCAGTGATTCAAAGTGGAATATTATTTCTACTTTTCTGTCGACAGGAAACTATTCCATAAGCGAGAGGGGAGCTATAGTTGGTAACTGACATAGATTGTACACGCAAGAGTCCAGATTTTCAGCTTATCATGTCTGTCTTATTGTTGTCAATCAAGATTCAAGACGGAACAACGAAACAAAGCTGTGCTGATTCTGGCAGACTTGTGATTCAGCGTGTCATTGCGAAAGTTTCTCTATGACCGAAACACACCCTTTTCACTCTGTGTTCTGACTTTCACCATTCCACACACCTTGATACACAAAATCTGTATCTGTGTTCATCATTTGCCAACCAATTTTCTGTCACATCACAACCGTAATCCGAACCAGACATTGCAAGCATCAAGCAGAAAATTCCAAGCAAAACAGCCTCAACCGCCGGTTAGCGAGACCAAATTTTGCTTCCACCGGTTGCCGACATATTTTACGGTTCGTTTAACGCTTGCCGTGTTCAGAACCCGAACCATGAAAAATATTGTCGCATGTCGTTTTTTGTTGGGTGCCACATTTCGGTAACATCAGGGCACCAGCTGCAGCCTTGTATTCTGCAGAAAGGAAAATGCCAACCTACAATTTTGCACCCAACGAACGTTTCAAATGTTCGAACCCGCTGCTTCTCAGCAAACAATACCCAATAGAGCAATATTCCGGGTTCAGGACATGTAATTTACGCCCCTGAAATGAACCATGGACCGCAAGCCATGAGCTGGTTTTGCGCACGGGTTGCAGCCCCTTTTGCTTTTATTGCCTTCGAATTGATATTATCTTTTGGCATCTTGTTTTGACAGTATTGTCTGTTGCCGAGAAATTTTTCGTTCTGTTTCTGCTGGATTTGCCTAATAAAAGACCAATCCTTCCTCATATTAAAAACAGGACAAATACAGGAAATACAGAATAATACTCAAAATTTAGTGTTATTGACCAGGGAAATAATGGGAGTTGCAGATTTTATTGTTTGGGCTCCAAATGACCACATGACCAAATGATACTTGTTTCTTAATTCCTCCCTTTTTTAACATTAGTTCTGACCCAACACCAAACGTTACACCTGCGGAACAATAAATTTCTTTTGAAGCTTTCTGGTCTCTGTCTCACTGCACGCGTTTTGCAATATATAAATCTTAATTTTGACTATACAATATGGCTGTAGCTATAGGTTCTGATGCAAAAGCGGCTCAAATGCGTTCTTGGTCTTAGCCCTTAAGCTGATGTTTCACAAATTACGTATATGAACGAATCAAAATATACCACTCGCGTGATTAATGCGCCCATATGGATTCTTTCATGAGCAGAAAGGAAGGCGAAATGTTCATACGAGTTTCGCTTTCGTGTGTTGGCTTGTTTGACAGATTGTCCGAAACTAACGTTTCCCAAGCCACGGCCAGCCGTATGCAATCTTAATCCACCTGTCAAGCCTTCGAGTACGACAGCCGAAACGCATGACTTTGAAAGCTTTCTCCATACAAGCTGTCCTGTTATCTCGACTGTTCTGCTCTGTAGTAAGCAGCAGCGTTTGTAAAACTATCGCCTAAGATACCGGCCCTGCATTTCATTTGTTATGCCAACCTTGGGCTATCGGAGCCAGTGTGTGTGATATCTCAGATTTCCCCTGAATCTGTTTCCCTTGTCATAGGCTTTCTCATGGCGGGGTTTTGTGCGATGACCACGTATCTTGAAAAAAATATTTTTGGTACCCGCGTGACTAGATTTTTCCATCACAGTATGTGCTTTATTTTGGCACCCACCTTTCTGTAGCAGCGTCAAAACTAAAAAAACAGTACAGCTTTACGAAAGCTATGTACCAAACTGACAAGGTTCACCGTAAGCTCACGCTGTCCCTGGGCTTTCATGAATGGCGGGCCATCTTTTGGACAGCTGTTTCGCCCTTTGCCTTCACGAAGTCATTTAGATGTTATCTTGTTTCCCTCGTATCCCTGGTATACAGTTCCAAATGTATTATTGGGAATTTGAAATATTCGTGCCGAGCGCACAATGCTTTCTCGGAAACAGTTGGCATCTGAACTTTGTTTGAAACATCAGACAGCCTGAGGGAGAGGCGGCCATGGAGATTGCTTCATGGAAGGGATAGGTGTATGTAGGTGTTGTATATTGCTACTGTAGCTTTTCACCTAAAAAGTATTGCGCTATGGCCAATAATAAACTGCCGTGCAAGCGGCGCTGATGAGCAAGCCAATACTGGCTGCTGTGTAACCCATGACCTATTCAGAAATTCATGAGCGACTCTGGAAGAAAACCGTAAGCTGTTTCGTGTGCGTATGGAAGTCGAGGTTTGTTTTCAATGTTTTTGTCATACGAATGGACAGTTGTTTGCAGCTCTGTTGTTTTGTCTCTGAATAACGCTAATAAGCTTATACATCCCTGTGCCAAGGACAGACTTGATATTGGCAAAAAGGCTGGAGTCTGTGCTAATCACATTACTTGATTCAGCTTAGTCGCCTTGGACGTTGTACAATTGCATTATTATCATGCTCAGGCAAAACCTCAGTTATGGATATACATGTTGTATGTAGATCACGGAAAACTCTTGCGCTGCGTGTAATATGTAGGTTTATGGAAGGTAAAAGAATTTACTGTGCGTGTGTTTTCTGGCTTTACTACTAATCTCACATGAAACCGTTTCTATATTGCAATCAAATCACAATGGATCTTATACCAACAACCGTCATGATTGTTACATTGTACATATCTCTTTGCTGCGGGTTTTGTGTTTCCTCATGTATTTTGTTGGTTGTTAGGTGTGTGTACTTCATAGAGCTATCTGCCCCAAAGGGATAACGAATGAAGTGTAAAGTTCGGTCGAAACCTCGGTCGGCATAGCTCGGTGTAAACGTGAAACATTGCCTGTTATTAACGTGGAATGTTTGAAGTTTACACCGAGGTCTTTCACACTGAGCGGTCGACCGAGCTTTCCACCGACCTTTACACCCAACTGACCTTTACACCGTTTCGAAAATATCACCCAAAATGTTTGAAACCGCAAAGCCAAAGATAACATGTAGCCGGAAGCCGAGATAAACAATACAAAGATAAATAGACTTTCGCTCAAAGCACGTCTGAAAAAAGGTTCTTCCCAAAAAGGAACGGCCCCACATACATACCGTAATGTTTGCATGCATGTTTGAAGAAGTGCCGAGAAAGTGTTGGGGTCATCTAAAAGTAGCCAACCCGACTTGTTTCAAAGGCACCCAAAATGCTTTTCATAAATATATCTCTGTTTGTCGCTTCCCGGAACGCTCATGAACTCACTAAATTAAGAGCGCGCCGTTCCCCCGACAGAAACCTTTTTTTATGCCCGTGCGTGAACCGTGAAGTATGAACGTTGAGTATTGGTGCACCCAGCGTATAAATATGCGTACCAGACGCTTATTGTTCCCACACAAAAACGACGTTTTTGGTGAAAACGGGCCACAGAAGTGGTAATGCTGTGCAACAGCGCTTGTGCCGACGGTATCAATATTTATGTTTGTTTGCTTCAACGAGCCTACGTCTGTCAGACTGTCTTCTCCAGCTATGGTTTTGGAAGTTTTGCGCAACTTTTTCGCCAAACGGCTCTCCTCAAATGGTGACTGGTGACTCGAATTTTGGCTAATTTTATCGGATCCTTTCTATCTCCCCGAAGTACTCAAAATTTTTTTACACATTTGAAGTGTACTTTTATAAAGTACACTTATTTCGTTGATTCTGGGTGTAATGCAAAATACAATCCGCTATTCAATTTCCATGCCAATCAAAAGTTTACTGCGCTTTGAAAATCGTACACTTGCGTTTGTTTTTTTGTCATCCCTGCGAATAACTACTGATGCCTAAAAGGTGTAACTGGGCATGAATTTCTATGGTGCACAGCACACTCTACATTACTTCATAGTCTTCCCAAATTAGCTGCGGAAGAGTGTGTGTGCACTTTTTTGCTTCAAATATTTTTGCTGAAACAACAACACAATTATAGCAAAACACACGAACAAGTTTATTTGCCATGTCGGTTTTATTTATGTGCAATTCTTGCACATGTCTCCATACAGTTTTGACAGATGCGTGAGCCATTAATTTTCCGCATGCTTGTTTTTTTAATAACTTTGATTCAGATGTACAAGTAGGTATACGACCTGTATGGTATGTAGACATATTGTTTGTGCTTATGCTCTTTTTACGGCCATTTTTTGTTGCAAACACACTCTGAAAAATCGCGAAAGAGTGCGCGTTATGCTTTTCCGCATGTTTATGAACTGAGAGATTTACGTTTATTTCAGAGCATTAAAATGTTGTTTTCTCGGTTAGGACAACTTTGTATTCAAGCGCACTTTGCATTACGGATATACCTAACCATCAGACGAATGAATGTTTGAAAACGAACAATTCGCATAGGCTGTGAGCAGATAAACGCGGAATGGCAGATTCTTCATTCCTCCCTCTCCTTTTTTCTCTAACTCTTCGGAATTCTCCATTTCTCAAAAAAAATTTTTTTTCCCAGTTGCTGTTTGCGTTAACACGCAACATTTTGAGGTCAGCACGCTGGAAAACGAACAATTCGCATACCGTAACATCTTCTCAAGCTTTTTGTTGTGGTTGGTATGTACTATATGTTCTTCACGCCCAAACGGTGACTTTTTGAACATGTGAACTGGATGTTTCCTTTCCAAAAATAATTCCTTATTTTGACGCCGCGAACAAATTACAGCTTACTAGGTGTTTGTAAGTTGAAGTTTGTGGATTATGTTGGCTGTCTCCGAAAAAAATGTGTGGTTCTAAACACACAGGTGTACTTTTTGTTCAGCATTGCTTCATTCTTTGATCAACGGGAAACGCGCATGTTGTTATTCCTATTCACTAATTTCGCTCCTTTTCAGAACGCTTTGACCTAAAACAACTATATCCCGAAAGTCCAAAAGGTATCATAACCGCAATTTGTAAAATACCAAACATGCATATTTAACCACCCCAATGTTTGTATTTTTTGTAAATTGAGTGCGCTATGAGCACGCCAATTTGGGAATATATTAATTAGTTCACAGCTCAAAAGTTTAGCACCCTGATAAGCGCAAATCTCGTATTAACCGTGTGACACAAAAAACCTTGCAATAAGGTGAAGTTTTTGGTGCAGTAAGTTATAAATTCAACTAAACCCTTCTGCACTACTGGGTGATAACATTACAAAAATTAGATGTACTTGTCTTCCCAGTCTTGCATTCTCTGTGCGGACATTAGAGTAATAAAATAATAAAAACATAATGTTCTTCCACGCTAGTCGATTATTGCACACACAAAAGTGTGCAGCTACGCCGAGCAATGTTTGGCTACACAGTTGACACAATAATGTATTATGCTGGACTCCTGCAGCGCCTTTTTGAACGCCCGTCTAGTCCAATTTTACAGCCACTGTCTAAAAATACGCGCGTCGCGAAAGTTTGATAAAGGAACCGTTCGACTGAAGTTAGGCACTTTTGTGTTGCGTGATTTCGATTGGTATTTGCTTCCATGAGAGTGTAGTAGTTACGCTGTCGGTGTAGATTTTCAATTGGCACCGGTAGATTTCAACCGGCTTTGAATTCGGTTTACAATCTAGTATTTATATAAGTGCAGCGGCATCAATATCACAAGATATTAGAAAGGAAGTCCCTGGAATTAAAAAGGTGTATTCAATCTCAATTTGAACGGTTCTCAAACATATTGCAAGACTTTTTCTGCTCAATAATGCGCTGACATGATGTTTCTATTTATTAGAAAATAATATTGCAAAAATGTCAAACTCGTTCCTGCCAAAACCGCACAATCAATTGTACATGATTGTGTGTGCGTTCAATCACTAACACGTTTTTGTGCCCCGCTGGCATTGAGTGTGATTATAATGTGCACTTTTTGCTGACGCTCCAGCTTTACACTGCCTGTGCACATGAGCATATTATGGTACAATATGTAACGTATTCTAGCAGTGCACAAATATCGCAGAAGGTCCCGACCGTGGGGCTCAAGCCCACCCGTAAGGGGGTCATTTTTTACACTTTGCGCAAAAATACTCCACATGTTCCAACGAAAAAATCCAGTTTTTTTAATTTGACTTCACGGCCAGTCCGAAAGCTTTCCCACGTACCCTGGAGATGCACACGCACTTTGGAATAACTTTTCCAAAAAAAAAACTGCACAGTGTCAAAATGTCGTTGTGCTTGTGTACTTTTCATTTGTCCTGCCTCGACCGGGTGTGTGTGTGAGCATTGTACATACTGTATACGGATGGTGATTTTTTCCATTTATTCTATTATGAAATACGCTCTCAGTTCATACGCCTTGAACGTGTCAGTCGATGTTTACGTGTGTGTTTCGCGTATGCGCCCAGTCAAACTGGTATGTTCAGCGAGTACGTGTGTGAAAATGTGTCGTAACTTTCGCTGTTTGGCCTGGTGCTTCTGTTGCACCATGCTAAAAAAGTCATACGCTGACGTGCATGTTGATTAGTGTTTTTTGAAAACCAGAAAATTTCCCAGGCTCCACCATGTAAATTTGTACTAGTTTGCGCTCGCAGCAGTAGCAACAACATAGGCGTGAATTCTATACTCTAACACTGTTTCGTCTTGGTTATAGTTTGCTTGTTTCATTTGGTTTATTGTTCCGTGCAAGCATGTTGGAAAATCGGGGTAGCTTTCAGAAATCCTGCTCCATTGCTAATGAAGTGTGATCTTTATAGTGCACTACGATGTGTGGTTTTTACACTGAGCCCAAGTTCAGAACCGCTCGCACTCCGAAGGTCGAGGGCTACTATAAACGGCCTCAGTTTATGACTTTTTGCAATTTTGCTTGCGGAAACAAATTTTCGTCGCTTATGTATCCGTATGTGACGCCAAAACACTAATAAATTTGTAATCAACTATAGCTGTCAGTAGTTGGGTAAGTGGCGCCTAAGTTATGTACATGCGCAACACCTTACTCTATCGTGTGTTTTGCTTTAGTATAATTACGGCTTGGGCAACTATTCGGATGCTATGTTCATGGGAGCACATGGTGGCTGGAACAATATTGTCAATATCAGGTCACTCTGGAAACTTTTGGTAGGTACGCGCCATGTAACCGTTGGAAGTGCGCATGTTGAACAGTAACACTAACACAACGTGTAGAACCGCTCTTTAGATTTGTTTATGTTTGCTATACGTTTGTATTTTGACTCCACAGCGCACGCGTCCGGATAGTAATTTTGTTTTTGGGTCCAAAGCGCGAATTTCGAGCAATGCGATCCAACGTACCCAAAAATCACACACTCCGGTGTATAGTTATCTGGAAGCGAGCGCGTGCGTTGTGTTTTTTACGGCTGATTAAAAGTGACAGCTACCGGCGTACGGAGGCACAGATTATGAGCGCGAATTATACACTATCATTATGTAGTTTTTATTCGTGTGTTTTCCGATATATTTCAAATTACCCAACCTGGTTTCTGGTTGAAATCAGATTTCGAATCAATTTAGAGTGCGGGCTGGCAGATATACACCTCCCATCACTCAGCACTTGCTGTCATAAGAGCACATTTTATGTGAAGCGGCGCGTGCCCAATAAACTTTTATTACTCGGTTCTTACATTTACTGTTCCCCTGGGATTTGGAAGTTTTGCGGCCTGATTGTAGTATGCAATGCAAGGCTTGCTGCGTGCTTGTTTTTTATTGCAATCGTTGCTTGCTTACACCCAGATATTCTCAGAACTAGCTGTTCTTTATTGAACGAATTTACTGCTGGTTAAAATCTTCTGATGTCCAGAATGCAAATTTCAAAATCCTTCTGGTTGAAAGTTTCCCAGATGAATATAACAGGTCTTTCTCCGAACTTTTGAGACCTGCAAGTATACGTAGTTTAAGTTTATCTTCATTCTATATTGGCTGATCACGAAATTTCAGCCCCCCTCCCGTGGAGGGTTGTCATGTGCTGCATGTTATTAGGGAAACAAAAATGATTGGAAAATCAACACTCAGATGTGTACAAAATCACAAATTTATCTTGCAGATCCACACCATGTCCCTCCGTCGCCTCGCCTACAAACCGCACGCAGCGCAGGAAGCTGTGAAGATCGAACTGCTCGGCTCGGCGCCCAACAGTCGCGGCCAGTCGCAATACATAATCTCTGAATCAGTAGGTGCATCCGATCTACACCCGGGCGGTGTGAATTCTGCACTCGAGTGTGATCCGAACATTGTACATCGACACACGATCGAAACTCGTCACACGTACTACAACGTGCACGAAGCAGCTCTGCACGAGCCGACACAGGTTGATGTGAATCAAGCCCATCAACACCTGCCGCCCAGCATTCTTCGATCGCACAATCACTATTCGTCGACTTTGGATCACCCGAATTCACACCAATCGCCTTCGCGATCACAACAAGAACACCAACCACAATCGATTGCCACTCAAGAGCAACGGGAAGCTATACAGGCATTGCAGGAGGCCAACAGACAGGCCCAGCAGCATATTGTGCATTTGAGACAAGAGGACTTTCAGCAGGTTCGGATGTAGGAACAACCGTGTTGATGATGTGTTGCTTTGGATAGATAGGGCTCAGGAAGGTCGAAAATGGCACTTGTTTCCAATCTTTTCTGACTATAACTTATCCACCAAAGGCCTATCTCCAGTTTATGGTCTCTGACAAACTGTCGGAAAAGTGACGGCCTACGAAATCGGTGGATCTAGCAGTGTCCTCTGCGTCCCACGTTTAGCTGATGCGAATGTAGGACCACGGGGGCGCAAAAGTATTAGAACACTCGGCCGCAAAAAAAACATTAAATTAATTGGTAAACGTTTCAGGGGAACGCTCCGCCTCCGCCCAAAGCATTCAGTCAACGTCAATCTCAACCGTCCTACTACGAGAACGTGTCCAAGACTGCCATTGTCGAGGAACAACAACTGCAACACACGGACGCTGATTACGATCAGGTTGGTTTTTACACCCTCCATGTGACTTTGAAAATTACACTGTTTTGTGTACTCATAAAACCACACATATTTCCCTGAGACTGTTGTTCGATTTCAGGTGCCGGCTTATAGCACGTATTCGCAGCACTCACTGCCGCAGGCCGAGTACGCCAAACAACAGTACTTCAAGCAACAACAAGAACAACAGTTGAAACAACAACAAGAGCAACTTCAACAACAACAACAGCAGCAGCAAGAAGTGATCCGACCAGCAACTGAGCAGCAACAAGTTGTTGTCCAACAAGTACAGCAACAACATCAACCACAACAAGAAGCACAACATCAAGAAGTCATACAGCTCGAGTCATCTCCAAAGCGTGTTGTTCCACCACCACCACAACAACAACAACAACAACAACAACAACACCAACAACAACAGCGCGAAGATTCGCCAAATAAAAAGCAGAAGAAGAGCAAAGACAAACGTCAACGTTCTGTTGAACCGAGCGAACCAGCGATTCCGGAGGAACAAGTGAGACGCGTTTGCTAGGCACATGTTTGTTTTTTTCAGTTTGCCCCAACTCAAGCACAGCGCTACATCTCTCCCCCAGCCCTGACACCGTAATGTCAGCCTTGTTATTTGTCAATCAAAAACACACCAAACCGCTGTACACTTCAAAAAATTTTTTTATGAGCAAGTGAGATGTCAGGCACCCCTGGTAACAGTGTGCCGTGCCAATAGCACAAAACCAGTTTGGGAGCGCAGAGGCTTGACTTCAGTAGTGTCAGAAGCTCGTCTTGTGACAGACATTCAGAATATATTCAGAATATTAGTACCTCGCGCGTAACATTACGTCGTGCCGATTAGTTCATCAGGCTCTACGTTGGGGTACTGTTGCAAAAGTTAGCCAGTAAAGAACGCTTTTATGTGCATTGCACCAGTATTTAAACAATTTGTTGAACATAATACAGTGGCAACACGTTAGGCTGCGTTGTTCTACAGTGGTACAGGTTGTTTTAGTATAATTACAGTGTAATATGAATTTCCTTGTAATTTTAAAGGTCGAAGTGCGGAAGTACCTTTCGCTTCAACGCCCGACACGAGGCGATCAGAAAGTGGTCCTCCGCACGAAAGCACTGCACACGAGTGGAGGAGCAGGTTCGGCGATCGTGCCCTAGCTGCAGGAATTTTTGTGTTTGTCCTGAATCCAGAAAGACGCAGTCTTTATTTTTCAAGGTTAAGTAAACGCCTATAAATTATAACATCTTTTCAGGCAGCGAAAGCGCGCTGCTCACACAGAGTTGCATAGAACCACTGCATTTGGAGAGGAAGCACGAGTCAACGCTGGTGGAGGAGCAGCGACGCAGCAGCCAACCAACAGAGAACGCTGATCCGGGAGTTTCAGGTGAGGCGGGTTTGCGGTCCAGGTCCAGTCTAAGTCCAGCTCTGTCTAACCCCCAAAGATACTACCATGATTACCATTCAACAGTCAGTGGTGAACTTTGTCTGGAAAAATTAGTTTTACGCGGCTTATGGGGATAATCTTTTGCTCAAATAAACGTTGGTTTACTCGTGCGTAAAGAACTTCTCAGCTGTTGCTTGTATATGTGTAATCCTTGTTTTACAAAACGTTTGTTGTTTTTACAACTGTGTTGTAACGAAGCACTCATCAAAGATTACAAAGGCGAAAAAACAACTTATGCGCAGCTGTTCATTTTGTCAGACAGGTTACTGAGATGTACTGAGCTCTACTTGCTCCAAGTTCTGTTTGGTCCATTTGCAAACCAATCATTGTAGAAAAACGGTTAAGCATTTATGACCTTTGCAAAGCATATATATCTTTTTTATTATCTGTTTACAATTCAAGGTACACGAAATCCAATCCGTCTCATGCGTATTTGTGAGCAAAAAACTAGTGTTAGAATATAATTCCGAGAAAAAAACCGAAAATACAAGCATTTTGATCAATGTATGAACTGAGAGACGAAGAAAATAGGAGGAGGGTGTTGCGGTTTGGTTAGTTCGCAAAATCATTATTGAGCAGAAAAATTCACTCATATACAATTTGACATGTAATATTCCTCTTGGTGACTCAAAAAACGTGTCTGGCATCCAAGCGCATGGAATCAAACTTGATAATAGGCTCAGATCGGACAGGGCTTTTCTGCTGCTTGAGATAAACTGTGTAGGTGGTACAGTGCTCTCCTCGATGCAAAGTTCACGTCAATGTTGCGGAATCTCTTATCACTTACGTCCCGTTGCCATGTAGATTGACACCGATTATTGGTTGGTCACAGGTACGGTTGACCGTGTTGTGTGGCGCAACAACCAACAGTCAACGGATTCGGGCGGAGGAGGAAAACGGACGTTGGACAAGAGCCTGAAGGCCACCAAGTCCGACCCGCACAAGAAACAGAGACCTCAGTCGCAGCCAGCACCCATGTCCAGTCATCAATCAGGTAAAACCTAAATAGCTAGTTAAAAGTAGGTTTTCAAACATCTAAAATAGCATTTTTTACTTTATATAATTCTAAAAAAGTTTCCCGTTCCAGGCACGTTCACGCGTTGCTGTCATTGTCGCGGCATCGTGTTCGGTGCACAATTGCGATGTACGGCCTGCGGTGCGCACTGTCACACAAATGAGAAGTGTTCGCATGTGACGAAGAAGGAACGGAAACGTGAAGGTTACATACTGTCTGTCGGTTGTGCACAGCGTGTTTCGCATATTCCTTGTCTGTTTCGAGCTGTTCTCACAGGCGGGTGGTGCACCAGTTCACGGTCAGTGCGAATGCACCAGATAGCCAAGTTCGCATAAAGCCTAGTTTATAGTATGGTATGTACCAGGGTTGAAAAAAAAATTTTTATTAACGAGCTTTTTTTTTTAAAAAAAAATTTTTTTTTTGACGAAAATTTTTTTTATTAGAAAAAGTGTTGCAAACGACGTTTCAGGATAAATGAAATCGATGCAACATATTTTTCAAAAATTGAAAAATTTTCGCCTGAGACCCAACTTGTGTGGTGACACCCGGTAGCATTGTGCGATTCTATGGAATCCTACCAGTCTGAGGTTGATGTTGACTAACGATGTTACTCTAATGTATTGTAGCATGCCGTACAACGTATTTTAATGCATCTAATGCCGTATATCTGATATACGACCATCAAAATATCGATTACAGCCCAAATCTTGCGTGTCAGATCGACTTTGCGCGCCCGGTTTTGCACCAGACCTATGTACATACATGTGTAGTAGCATGCAGTGGTACATTATCGGTGCCACATCACTATAAAAGACCATCCCCGCGCATCCTTGTACGGATTTGGGGACAATACAGGGCGCCGCAGGCGCGATTTTGGAAAAATTGTCCCGTCCACAGAAAAAAAGTGCCAATTTTTTGCCTCGAAAAAGGCCATTTTTGGACATTTCAGCCCATTTTGGGCAACTTTTTTTTATTAAAAAAAAAGCAAAACCTGAGTTTCAAAAAAAAATTTTTTTTTAAAAAAATTTTTTTAATTAACCACTTTTTTTTTGAAACAACCCTGGTATGTACTGTACTTCGGATCCCCGGGCTGCAGCAGTCAGAAAATTGTGACCTATGTACAGTACATATATATCCCGTCCGATTGAAAGCACATACATAATGCCACATCGTAGTTAAAATTAAATGAAAATTTGATCCAACGTCATCGCATCACAAAACTTGATATTGAAACGTCAGGTTTCGACTGGTACTGTTCTGCCAACTGTCTGATGACAATGCAACAAGCACTGCCCTTCTTCGGCTCCACTCAGAAACTCTCATCGCATTCCAATCAGCTGCACGTCGCTGCTATTGACTTGGGGTTGGTTGGGTTGTACATTCTGACTGGGGAGTTTGCGTTGAGACTTCCAGACTTTCGATAATTCTCGGTCTGTTTAATGTTTTAGGACGTGAAATTCGGTCTCAGGACCAGTCGTCTCAGCTTTTATGCATTCTTAGCTCTTTTTTCGCGTCTGAAACGAAATAACAACGCAAACATACATATGCTGGGACGCGGTCAGCCCGTCCAAACTGGTCAAGAGTGAAAGTGAATGATTATGCGAATTGTTGTGATACTTTTAATTCGTTTCAGTTCGCTGGTGAAACGCAAATTCGCCGTCTGGACCCTTCTGGCGCAGGAGCAGTTTGATGCTCTAATCGTACTCAACGCAAATCTGCCGAAGAAACAGGACGCACAACATTTGAAATTCTCTGGTGCGTCTACAGTACCTGTTTCAGGAAAATCGCATTTCAAATTTTGATGAATTTTATACTAATAATAATTTTTTCAAATTGTTGAAAAAAATGAAGAGAATATGTTATAGGTTACCAACTGTATTTCGATGAGGAACGACGCAACGCCATTTTTGCCAAATCTGATCTGAGACCCCGTCGATACTCACTGGAGGAGCACAAGGTGACACTGTAGATTCAGTATACCTGTACTGTATGCATGAGAATTTTTTCACAGCAACACAGCACCATCTTACTTGATGAAGCAGCGTGAGAATTGAAGGCCAGAAGAAAACTTGTTCCTCAAAAAAAGCGTAGTTAAAAAGGGAGTAACGCTGGTGCGCGCGCCAAACCCAAGCCGAGACCGCCAACGGTGCCAAAATGCAAAAAGAGAAGAAGTCGTAAATTCACAAAAATCTATTTTTTCTCCACTCACAGGACGACGTGCTGCGTCTGAATGGCGGTGAGTTCAGCACAATCATCGTGACGCTGCAGAACGCTGGCTCGGCCACGGTCAGTACGCTCAGCCGACCGTCGGGCGCTGATGATCACGGCAGATTTCGGTGCAGTCTCTGATTTGATGATGTTTCAATTTGCAATGTGTCTATTCGTCACTGAAACCCGTTTTGGTACAAAATGGGACTACTCATCAAGCTTTCGCATCTGCCGACACAGATGGAGTTCGCCAGACAGTAACTGATGAGCGGACAGAACTGCGCAGAGCGTAACTGTTTGACAAAGTGTGTCCGAATTGCCTACACCGCGCCCATCAACAAATTTTACACTGGCGAAATTAGTCGTCTAAAGTTCCGTTGAAGTAAAAAAATCCCTGGCGGGACGGAGGGAGGATTCGTGCCGATCTAGATAACTTTACTATGTTTGAGCTGCACAACAACGAACTTTAAACTTATAGTTTAATTCCATAAATTTCCACGTTTCTGTACAGCGAGCGTTTCTGCGATTGGTTGACGCGACTGTTGTGGGCGATGAACTACGGTTGGGAGCAGAGTCGTACGTTGATGCCGATGGTGTCGGCACGAAAATTGGTGCTGGTTGCCGATGTCAACATACAAGCACCGTACAAGGACAACAAACAGAGCTACAAGACCGACTACTTCAAGTTGGTAACTTCGTCTTGTCAAAAAGAGAGTGTGGTTTTGAATCACACTGGACAGTGTTGTTTTGAATAATACACCGTAGGCACGTTAAGGCCTCGAAAACACATAAATTTCGCCCGATAGCGCATTCTATTTGATGAAAACGTTCCAATTTGTCCTCAGAGAACCAAGTGTGTTTTCAAACCACACACCGCAGGGTGAAAAAAGAAAACATAATTCAGGTACATCAAGCCAATCGAGCAGCGGTTCCATATGCGCCAGTACATGACACGCGAGTCAAGCAAACTCGGTCCCGGAAAGTTGTTCTTCACAGGTCTGTAGACGGAAATATAGAGCTCAAATTTGTTAAAATCTGCATTAACACACGTGCATTTTCTTGAAATTCTTTAGGCGACCAGCTGAGAGTGAGCAGGTCCGGTTACGAGCAGATGTTTGATGACAAGCGAAGGCAAACCGCAATGATGTCAGGTCAGCCGCAGATTTTATTTGATTTAAGTGAGAAACAGATGTAATGCGTAAAACGTTTCAGATTCGGCCGAACAGTCTGAAGAAGCACTTCAGGCTATGATTAAGGCACCAGCCCTTTATTGGGCGTTCATCTCTAACGTTGGTCGCCTGTCAAAGTGCCCGTCAATTGCCAGCAGCACAATGGGCAGCCTTCATTCCGTGTCGAGATCAAGGTGAGTCTCTCGGAGAAAGGTGTTGATTTGGCTTCACACAATAAAGTGTAAGCTGATCGTGGAGTACAAATTAGTGTGGTTCCATACGTTTACTCTATGTATGCAAAAATACAACCGAAACGAATTTTAGTACGTTCCAAAGGAGCATGGGACGAAACGTGTAAGTTGTGCAACGCTTTATCGGGTGCTTCGAAAAAATAACAGCTTTGACGCGCTAACTCAACAACCGGCACAACCGACTAAATTGCTTCCACACTGCTTTATCTTTCCGAATTGCACTGAAAATCTTTGTAGCCCACAAAAATGGAACACACACTCTCGTTTGGTTCCAGCGCTGCTGAAAATGAGACTGCACTTGCACTAACATCACGGTTTCAATGCTTTTCTCCTCTATGGCTGACTCGTTCCGTAAAGCTGCATCCTATTATTCTAACACTCTGTCTGTGTTCACATAAACTTGATTCGCAAAACTATGCTTTCAAGACCGCACTAGTTAATCTTACAGTATATCTTCGAATGGGTTCAGTTTAACCAAAAAAATTCCAGATCCGTCCCACCCGATTACTACAGTCGAACGAAAAAGGGCCAGTCACTGGATCCGGGTCCTTCGACGAGTCACCAGCACAACACCACGCAGATCGCGAGCTACAGTAATACCCTACAGTCAAGGGCTAGTCAGGACACGACCACTGACACCTATGGGGCGATGGAGGACGATGGCGTACAAAATGGAGACATTGAGGTGCGTGTAGCTCAGTGGTTCAGAATAGTGCAACTGTGTTGCCGAGTTCAGACGTCAGGTTCGATTCTCGTGCGAATTGTTTCCAGATGAGATGTAAATCCTGTATCGTTTTTAGGTGCACCACGAGCTACGATACAGCTACTATAATACCACACCTGCTAGAGTACAATGGTCGGAGCAGTATCAATCATAGTACGTCAATCAAGTAATGCAAATATTAGTATCAGTTTTCTAGCAGTCTCCCTACTAATCCAATTTGTCGTCGCTGCTATCTGATGAACGTATCTGACAAAAAAATATTTTCCCTCAGCAAATATTAGACAGTTTAAACATTCACACTCCGAGTGTTTTCAAATATACACATACTTTCCCACAGGTGGACACATCTCGTTTTGCCGACATCCGCGGTCAGGACAGCACCCCGCGCGCCGCACCACTTGGGGAGGCCGATCGGTTAACGTCAAGTTCAACAATGACTGAAATCGTGACCACTGATGTTTCAATTAAGCCATTCGATCAGGAGATCGTCGTCAATGGACATTAGTTGCTTGGATTCTACTTTTCGGCTTTCGTTTATTTACCGTATATTTGTATATTGAGTGCAAAATTATTTTTCAGGGGCGCAGATTTCCTGAACAGATCTCTTTTCTCGAAAAATGGAGAGGGTATTTGATATAAATTTGTCTTGAGTTTTCAGATTTGCTGAAGCCGAGAACTGTCTGTTGATTTGCGCTTCTGGAAGGAATATTTAAATCTTGTGTTTTGATTTGTAAATTCGCTGTAAAGTTCTGCTTTTTTGACAATGTAAATGTTGTTTTTCACACAATGTTCCGTCTACCCAGTATTGCGATCATCTTGTGGTCTGTCGCTTTGTAATTTTCTGCTTGGCACAAGCTGCAAACATTAGATTGCACTGCGCAGATTTTTGTCGCTTACCATCTGAAATGAACCCACATGGTTTGATCATTATTATTACTGTTTGCACATATAAACCACATGTTCTTAGTTTTGTATTTGCGTTGTGGTTCCTCACATACTGTATGCCTAATTATTACTTTTATCTCTGAACTTTAACTATGCCTGACATCGTTTAAAAATCTCTAGTTTGGCTAGCCAGTTAATGAGGTTATAGTGCTTAAAAAATGACTCTATTATCGTCCAGCATAATCTTATTTTCGATGAAAAATACTCATTTACCTTTGCGTGACTGATACTTCTGGTGTACCGATCGGAAAGGTCGATATAAAACAAACTTGTTCTTGACTCAGATTTAAAACAATTGCACACACAAGTTGTCAACAGGGTGTTATTGCCTTTATTCATTATCAGCAGCAGTCATGCAGCAGTCAGCTGACAGACATGGTTTGGTATTGTTGGTTGATGGTTAATTTCGTCACATAATCACAAAGCACGATCGAAATCATAATGCTATATAGCAAGTTGGTAATGGCGAACGAGTATGTGCACAGTACTACATAATACTTTCCTATCGTATTCGGCAAACTTCGCCGAACGCTTAGCGGCCAAGTTTTGAACGTTTGAAATATCACTTTCAGCGAGACTAGAATGTTTTTCAATCGTAAAGTCCTGTACAATATCAATACAGTATACACGTGTACAGAAGTATTGTAAGTGCGTTTTAGTTTTATGAATACTTGTGGTGTACAATGGAGAATTAACACATGGAAATTGAAACGCTGATTGACAAAAGAACGTTACATGCTCTGAGATCAGTTTAGGAACTTACAAGTTTGTGGTATACACCGGAACTACTGTACATCTATTTTCCCGAGAGTTCACAATGGGCGTGTTTCTGGAGAGCTCGAATACACAACTCAGGCTAAAATTCGTGTCGGTGTCCCATCAAACTTGGGCCATCAGAAGTGAGAGAGTGGAAAGTCAGAAATCTTTGGAAATGCAGAAATTTGTACTCTATTTGCGTGCTTATTTACTTTCCGAAGCGAAAGTGGTGCGACTTGCGTTTATCGGGTGCTTCAGCGGCGTTTGCCTCTGCCTCACCACTGCGCTTTCCAAATCGGAAATAAGCGGACTTCCTTTTGCCAAAACGAAAGTAGGCCGACTTGCGCTTGCCGAAACGGATCATGCTTCGTGCGCGTTTGGCTGCATAATTAACACTCTTTGTGTACTTTTTCAGAAATCAACTAGATAGTTCACCTAATTTTTAATTGCGTGGTAAAAGCTTTACCTTTCTCGCTTTCCATCTCTTGTGCCAGCGCATCACAGTACTCTGGGTATGCCATGCAGAAGGTTTCTGGGTCCTGAAAACATTGTGAATGTTTTAGTGCAATATTATTTCATGAAAAAATATGATCCTACACCCTACAGATGACATATTTATTTGTCACCACAACATGATACCGGTCGAAACAGCTTCAGACGCATTACAAAACATGAGTTTGGCGTGACGGACAAATTTTTAACATTCTCAGAACCATACGCACTGCACTGCTGTGTGAATGAAGGACACACGCATTTGACAGAGACTTTGCTGACCAGATGTTGCGATTAAATTGTGTGAAACGCAGATGACTCATCCACATGTTATAAATTGTATCTGCGCGTACTATCGTGATAACATTGGGTTTCAGCAACACAAATACGTGGTTTTTACACAAAAAACTGTAACTTTCCCAACCTGAATATCGGCGTCTGGCGCGTGTTCCTGTACGTCAGCAATGGTCTGCAGCAGGACGGTGGCCAGAACGACCAGGGATACGAGCAACTGGTTGGACATCATCGTTTCTGCGATTATCGATGTCGATTTAATGATTGATTTGATGTCGCTCGTATATAGTTCCCTCAATCGGGTTGAGTCTTGGTTGAACTGAAATTATTCTTAGATACCATGCTCATAAAAAAAGTTCAACAGCTAATGTATCTATGTATCTATCATCAATCAGACCAGCGGTTTGACAGTGAACCCTGGCAGAGAATCCAAGAAGTGATTTTAGCTTAAAAGCGCATGAGGGTGTAACATTGACTTTAATGAAATTAATGTTAAGCGCGTGTGGGTCCATTTTCTGACAGTCACAAAGTCCGGGCCTGTCTTGTTCCGACTCCCCGGAGCATATTATACGCTTGGTTTGTTGCCACCATGTGTGAACGTTTGTCAATCGCGGATTACCCGCTCATTTTGACTTTCCGACAAATTGATTGCCTTGCATTGAAACACAGAACTGGAAAGGTCGGCCGCTCTACAACTATTGCAAACATTGTAGGATGGTTCTGGCGAACAGCTTAGAAACGAGTTTACCGTACGCTAAACAGTTTACCGTACTGTTGGTAATAGGCTGGTCTCAAGTTCAAGTTCAAGTTTTTTATTGCATCAGAAGCAACATGGTAACGTCAACAACACGCATAAGCTGGACAGTAACGACGAAACCATAAATAATTACATGTGTTTAGTGGGCCAGTGGATAGTTGCGGATCGAGAGATGTAGATGATGATAAGGAGCAAAAAACACAGAAAACACAGAAACACAGCATGATCGGTCAATTACATTTCACACACGGACGGAATAAATTTCACTGGCAGCAATCGCAATTTGTACAACAATTCAACAATCAAGCTTTGCGAACGAATGGTTAAAAGACGGTACTCATCGCAATAATGTTTTGATTACAGAGCTAATGAAATATTGATCCCAAAGTCAGCAGATGATGAAACTGCCAATGAGAATTACTGTCTAAAATACGATTTCGCGCGTTCTGTAGCAAGCGAGCCGTATGTTCCGTATTTCCTCCAAATAAAGCCCCATCTAATAAAAGACCCCTGCCGACAGAAGCCCCGGTCTGGTTGTATGTATACCTCAAAGAAATAGAAGCCCCCTCCCAAAAGAAGCCCCCTCCCCGTGTTGTGCACCAATGCTAACACAGTCAGACTTCTGCAGCTGATGATTGTGCACCAAAAATAAGTTTTGTGGTGTGATAACGTAAATGTTATCGAACTTTGGGTCCACGTCGCTTCTCATACGCTCGATTTGCTTTCTCACTGCGTATTTGTGTCATGATGTGCAAAGCTAACTGGAGTCAGAATGTCGATGAAAAAATAGAAACCCCCTCCCAATAGAAAACCTCCTCTAATAGAGAGCCTCGGAGTCAAAGGGTGGCTGAAAAATAGAAGCCCGGTCTTCTGTTACAGGAAATACAGTGCATAAGGCTGTGAGCAGATAAACGCGGAATGGCAGAATTCTGCATTCCGCATTCCGCGTTTATCTGCACACCTTTGCGGAATTCTGCATTTCTGCAAGTAAATTTATGCTTTTGGTCAAACCTCTCAGTTGCTGTTTGCGTTAACACGCAACATTTTGAGGTCAGCACGCTGGAAGTTGTCATCGTCACCCAAGCACGCACCATTCCGCAAAGGTTAGCAGATAAACGCGGAATGCGGAATGCAGAAATCTGCCATTCCGCGTTTATCTGCTAACCAATTTCCGCATTCCGCGTTTATCTGCTCACAGCCTAAGGGATGCGAGAGCATTGTGTGACTGTTGTATTTAGCAAATTATTGAAAAAATTAATTTGGAGTCCTGTCTACGCCTAGGTTTCGCGGGGTATTCGAGACCATCGGCGTGACGTTGTGCCCCCCGCTCGTCAGCCGAATAGCACAATCGCCATGTGAAACTCACTTAGTAAAAATGATAAATTTTAAAAAGAAAAAATTGTCTTTTTAGAGAAAAAAAATATTTAAGAAATTAATAAATTGTAAATTGTATTACTGTTGCAATGTCGATAAGTAATATGAGTAAAGCATAATGCTGTTTATGACAAAACTGGGTGTTTTCTAAAAAAACGGGGAGTCACAATTACCCAGTTTAGATAGCTGTGGTGAGTTTTTTAATTATGTGTTTATGAATTAGTTTTTTGTTAAGTAGGTTGTATTTCCACAATTGTTTTTTATATCTGGTTAGATAGTGTAGTATGATGTCAATGATAGCTGTTTTTTTAAATCCTCTTTCTATAAGTTTCCTACACATGTGTGTAACAGCTTCTAGCCATTGTTCTTTAGTAGCGAGTAATCTGTTGAATCTGATACATTGTCCAGTGATCATACCTTTGATTAGTCTAGAATGTACGCATGAATCTGCATCAAAGTATTTGCTTATCCAAAATTTGAAGTGATTTGTTTTGTCATATAAGTGTATTTTTTGCGTTTTTGTTTCAATTGTTAGATCTAAGTAGTTAATAGTGTTGTGTGATGCTTCTTTGTTGAGCTTAAGTTCTTTTGGGTAGATTTCTTCATGTATTTTATCAAAATTATAGTTTATGACTAACGTGTCATCTACATATCTAAATATTGGTGTGTCAATGTATATTCCTTTGTTTTTTTGCGAAAGAAATTTGAATTCTTCTGCGCTGAGGGTGAGGTCTGCAAGTAATGAAGATGCGTTGCCTCCCATTGGTATTCCTTTTATTTGATGCCAAATCATATTTCCCACAGAGATGTAAGATTGTGAAAGAACGGTGTTAATTAATTTCATAATGTTGGTTTTATGAAATGTAATATGTCGTTGTGACGTAAAAGTGTCATCACAGTAGAATATTTTGCTGTAATTGTAATTGTATGGTACGGCTATACTTTGCTTTTGGTTATTACAAAGTAATGTGATTAGGAAATTCATTGCTTTAAGTATGGTGTCATGTTTTAGTTCTGTGTATAAAGTGCTGAAGTCGTATGAAGCTGCACTGTATATATGTCGATTGCTTAATTTATCGTGTATTGTTTTAGCGACTTGGTAACTGTTATCTACCGAGATATATAGTTTTTTGTTTGATCTGTGTTCTGATTTTTTAGTGTACGCTATAAAGTGATTTTTGAAGAATTTTAGAATGTATAGTAGTAGTTCGGCTAGTGGTTTCGTGGTTGCTTTACTTGCTCCTGATATTTCTCTGAATTTAATTGGGTTTTTGTGGAATTTGGGGATGCAATAAAGGTTTGGAATAGTTGGTGCGCTATTATATTTGAAATTTGGTATAAAGGTTTTTGTTATGCTTTCATGGTATTGTTTGAGTCCATCTATGGTGTAGTTGGATTGTACATATGTGGTGTTGTTTGTACCAATAAGACCAATTGTTTTTAGAATTGTTTCGATGTAGAAGGTTTTGCACATGATTGCGTAGTTGTAACTGGCTTTGTCAACGCATGTGATGACGTATTTTTCATGAATTGCGTCAATGTGTTCTTGTATATTATTATTTGGGTAAATTTCTGGTATTTTGAATTTACGCAAATTGTTGGTCATTATTTTTGATAGTTCAGTGTAGTAGTTGTCATTGTGAGACTTTTGTTTGTTTGTTAAATATTTTTTGAAAGGTTTGATGCATTCTTGGATGATGTTATTTGCATTTGACTGTTTTGGTGATCGGTAATTGGTTCCTTTCAGCATTAGATTTTCCAAGCTAGGTATATTTAGCACTTTAGGGTTTCCAGTGATTATGTGACCATGAATCGGATCGGTGTACATTGATTCCTTGCAATTGCAAGAATTTTTATTATGTTTGTATTTTTCGATAAATTCTTTTATGTTGATGTTTTTAACAGTGGAGTTGTAGTTGTACAACTTCATACAAAATTTTGTGTTGTATTTGTAAACGATTTCTATGTCGTTAGTGTGATTGATGTTATGTTTGCGTTTTAGTGTTTTGTTGTTGTATAAACGACCGAGATTGAGTACTTCTACCTGCTTATTGATGAAAGGAACGACAATTCTATCTTTCTTTTTATCTGGTTGTTGTTTTGTAAGTTGTTTGTCGTAATATCCGACAAAGAAGCCCATAATTAAGGCTTTGGTGGTTGGGTCGCAGTTATGTGAGTTTATTTTCTTGTACGCGTAATTTAACGTCTTTTTTGAGCAGCTTTTTAGGAATCTGTAAACGTTGTTCATGTTATCTTGGTTTTGTAAACTTTCTACAGTTTCGAGTACATTGGTGTCTAGGATCTTGCTTCTTGAACGTTTGTTTCCTCTGTATCGATAGCGACGATCTAATTTGGTTGTAAAGTATGGATTTTGTTTGCTTTCTTCCATAAGGTTTGTGTTAGTTGCTAAACCATATCCCTTAACTACTTCGTTAAGACCATAAGGATATGCTGTGTTAAGTATTTCAATCCAGTTTTGTTCTTTTTTTAGAAGGCTTTGTTTATTCTGGTTAATGTTTTCAAGTTCGTCGAGAACGTATATCATCATGTTCCTTGAACCGTGTTTTGTAAAGTGTTGTACAAGTTGTGTGGTTTTTGTTGAGTATTCAATATCGTGCTTGTGTTCTTGAAAGCGTGTTTTTAAAGTTCTTTTTGTTTCACCAACATATTGTATGTTACAGACTGCGCATTCTATGCAGTAGATGATATGCTTGGAGTTACAGTTGTAATAACCTGTACCAGGTTTGCAGAAACTTGTGTTTGTGACATTGGATTTGATTGTATTTCTTGAAGTAATATGGTCGCATGTTTTACAATTATTTTTGTCGCATGCTTTTGTATGTTTGTGTTTGACTTGGTTTGTAGTTTTTATAATTTTAAGTTTTTCATGTGTGTTTTGTATTTGATAAACCGTAAGATTTGAAGGTGGGTTGGGGTTTTGGGAGTTGTTTGTCCAAAAAGAGTCCAAAAACAAAGAGTGTTTGTTTGAATCGCGATGTACAAGCATGATTGTGCGTAGTTTGGTAGTGACGGTTCTAACCCAAAAATTAGGAGAAATACCCACCTATAAGTCGTAGGTACGAATGTAATGGTTTTAACGGAATGCATAAAAAATCATAATATGAACCAAGTCAATGACAGAAAATAGGTAGTGTGCGAAACTGTATTCACAATTGGATTTCGCCTGGTTTATAGTACGAGCAAACGTGAATGTTTTGTGAGTGTATGGCACCCGTGAGGGTACCCAAGACGGGTTGGCAGACACCGAAGTGAATGCCCAAGACATGAGTGGCACACACCGAAGTGTATGCTCAAGACAGGTTGTACGTAGTAAAAGTGCATGGTACATGACAAGTATAATAATAAAAAATAAAATGTATAAAATGGAGGTTTTCTGAAAATCAAGAAATTGAATTTTGGATAAATTTTGGAAAAAGAATTGTGTTGATATTTGTGCGAAATTGTTGTGTGGTTGTTTTAGGTTAGGTTTCTAAAGTTTACTATAAGAAAAAGATTAATGGTTCGTTTTGCTAGTTCACAAAGAATTTAAGCAATAGAGAGTAGGCAACGGGCGAACCACAAGTTAGCCTAAGCCTAAGCCTCGAAAAGAAGACTGGTGCTGTTTGTGCACACCAGAAACCTGCAGAAAGCTGTTTGTGCACTGCACATCCATTTATTGGAAGTAGCTGACGTAAAGAGATGGTTATAAAAATAATGCCAAACATTAGACACTAGAAGCTGATTGACTGGTAATTAGCTTACAAGTTACGGACATGTACATGTGCGCGGCACCGGGGCGCAGCAAACGGCCGCCATCATATTGCTAAGGACGTCAACGTTTACGTCTGAATGACTGATTAATATGGGCTGTTTTGGCACGTTCAGTGAACGACTTAACGATACGGTAGGAGCAGCATGCTATTGGTTCCTGTTCAGATTTGTGTCAAGTCATCCGAAAAAAAATGGAGTTATTGAGGATAGGACCGACGATATCAAGTTATCGTGGTTTACTTTGGGCCCGAGTTCAAAAAAAGCGACGTGGCATGTGGACTGGTTGCCGATTTGCGTGGTTGAGCGATCAACTGCGGCCGCCTGTGGGTGTGTTGCTTTTTCGGTAGCTGATTAGTGAGGTAACTCAAGCGATAGCAACATCCTCCATCCTCGTATAGAATAACAACATGACATTACTCATAGGATCCACCTTTATGAGGAGATTGAATGAAGATATTATGTTATGGTTACATTTATTAACGAGCTAATATTTCAACCAAGTACGGGAGTATTCCACACAAAGCTCCGGGGACCTGATTGGAATTAGCGTCAAAATCGATTTTTTTTCAGACATGTATTCGAAGGGAAATGCCCTATGAAAGTCTCAGGTAGTGTTGTCAGTGCCGATTAGCGAGAAAAATGTATAACAGAGTAAGAACAAAATTGAAATGGTATTGTAACTTTGCTTTAAAGGCCCACGCACTTCTCTATGTTTGCACGCAACTGCATCAAACGTTCCGATTGTGTTGTGGTGCGTCTGGCAGTGTCTGTCAAGATATCAATGATGTTACAATACCTATAGCTTACCTAAAAATCTTCAAGAAAATAGACAAAAAAAAAGTCGTTAAAAATAAGGCTCAACACGTTCACTCGGAAAATGTCATAAATAACAAAGTGACCCTGTTTTGATAAGTGGGTGCGATACTTGTCCAAAGTATTCGAAACAAAGGGCGCATCCAAGTACCCGTGGATGTAAAGCTAACGCGCTTAAACCGGATGACCTGCATCAGTAACCTTAGTTTTTTTGTCAAAGGGAAGAGTGAAGTGAACTGCAAGTCGGTACGAGTCCATCCGACAGCGGATCAATTTGAAAATGCAAATCAGTTTGCCGACACCCCCCTTATCATCGCAAAGCCCTCCATTGAGCAGCTAGCAAATCCTTTATCAGGCAGGTTCACATCGTGCGACCACTGCCCAAGGGACAAGGCCGATGGTTCAATTCACCGCGATGCGAGGCTCAAAGCGTGGGAGTCCCAAACCTCCGCCTCAATCTATAGGCGGAGGAGCAATGAAAAGAACCAGAAATGGAATAGTTTCGAGGCCAGAAGAGGCGCTACTCAAGGCTTTCAACCCCCAAACAAGTAAAACGAGCTCGATTCTCAGTCTGAGTGTACAAGCTAGCTTGAGCGCAAATCGTTCCAGATCCAAAGATCCGGAATATATTCAAATACACAATAACTGTTTTCGCTGTTTCGTCCCCCAATTCAGACTTTGCTGACAAATTTTGAGTAAGAACAAATAGTGGAAAACAATTTCGTCACATCCAAACAAATAATGAAAAAGCGTCACGCGTTTGTTTACATTTCACCATCGCGCGTGAGGCATGGCAGAAAGCCCGACAATGTACCTTCATGCAACGCAAAGGTGTTGTACAAATTTAAAGATAGGATCGGTTTTTTGTTTTTTTTCGCTCTTTGTCTCTGTGAGCTCGCCCTTCTGTTTTTTCTGTTGCAAACACGACCGATAAAAAGGCCCATGGTCAGGTACTGTATACAATGTCACACCTCCTCTCCCGCATTCGCGTAATTAATCTTACAAAAAAAGGTATGGGCCGACGTCGAACAAGAGAGTTTTGTCAAGGCTTGACATTGCCATGTCACAAAACTGTACTGTATATCCGGCGGCGAAAATGTAACGCGACGATCATCTATAGAAACTGCTGCCGGGTTTTGAGATAAAATTGAGTGAGGACACTACGACCGAGAAGATTTGAACACAATGATGCATAAAAGCGTCTTGGCAATCGAAGCGATCATCGTTGCAAGTGTTGTTCTGCAGGCCTCGTGATCTGATCGCTTTGATATACCTGATTTGCCCGGACTACATCACGCCATTCTATCGATCGAATATTTCGAAGTCATAAAAATAAAATACTGCATGTGCATCGTTCGAGTCTTGAATCTTTGTTGAGCGAAATCAGTGTGCCACGCGCTGCCACAGTGGGCATCGGTTTCTCCGCACGCATTCCGTCGGTAGGTCAAACTCGTCGGAGACATGCTGGCACAGCACAACAAACCTCGTCCTATGAAATGACTACATAGTGCCTCGAGTAAGATACACCAAACGCCAAAGATGCTTGTCTTGAAATTTTACAAAAGTGGATGGGCTTGGTTGGTGAGACAAAAAGAAAAATATCGCTGCCCGAGAAAACGTTGAAAAGCAAAGCGCGGAGCTGAAATTACAATATGAATCATCCAATGCGCACATCGTACCAACAACATACACCAGCTAATGTCCAAAGTTCCCAACACCTTGGTTTAAACGGCAACCCGAGGTACAAAAGGGCACGAAAGGTATAATGTATCAACGCTTAGACCAAAGTCTTAGCCACATGACTGCGCATGAAAGGAAAGGTCCTAAATTTCACTTATACGTGCAACCATGTTGCTTGCTGTAAGGTGCATAATTCATAAACATCATTAGCGATTGACGCTTATTATAGGCCTACGGCGAGCGATCGAGGGCAAAGTGATTCAGCGCAACTACGCGAAGCATCACAACAATGGGAACACTGAAGCTTGAAATGTCAGGCCCGATACTGTAATCGGCATGTACCAAAGAAGTTCGATTAAGCGTGCTCCTTTTGAGGCTTATTTGGGACAAACATCTGGTCCGAGATTTCGAAACAAAGGAGTTATCCTAAACAAGCGCGCAGGTGTCTTATTCTGAAAAGTTCCGAAGAATCCCCCAGTGGGGTTTAATTGGGATCATACGTTGAACAACGAATGAAGTGTTGCATGGAACTTTTAGAACTTATGAATTGAACTGAATGCTTTTGCGTCAAAACACTACCGTCGTCAAAACCTACTCCACGTCAAAAGACCATCCAAAAGACCGAGATTAATTTTTTTCTGCCCAGCCGAGTTAAAAAGCTGCGGAAAAGGGTGTTGTCAGTTTGCCCACTAGTTCAACCAAAAACAGCTCATTTGAGGTTTGTGGCCAGGACCTCAGTAGGGAATGGAACAATTGATGGTCGAACCCATAAGGCCGAAAAGGTTATGACGAAACTAAAGTTTCTGATATCAGGAAATCATGTGTGAAATGAGCTTCCACCAAAAATGAATGCTTCTGTAACGGTTTCCGTACTTAGCACACGCTGCAGAGCGAAATAAAGAGCTGCCCCAAAAGCGATTGCTAAAACTTATTTGGGTACACTATTACCAACAACGGGCAAAATTTAGTCCAAAATTTTTTAGCATCCCAAGAGACGTGTTGTGCAACTGCATGCGGTGTGTGTGTGTGTGTGTGCCCGTGCGTGGATTTTTTTGGCAAATTTGGTAAATCTGAAACGAAATCATGCGAGCAAAATAATCATATCGAGGCAGTTCGGAAATACCCGTGGGCGGCGCTTTTTTGACGTGAGTTTGGTCACATATAGCGACACATCCTTTGACATCCAGAATATTATTGCTTAGCGTGGAACTTAGGAGAAAAATGCGTGGCTACTGTGCGTGTGTTTCTGGGGCTGTTGTCCCCCGACAACACCAGGGATTTCCAGGCATCCAGGGCAACCACTTTTGGAATATTTACAATTCGCGCATGTACTAATATTCTGAACTTGTCGAGTTTTATAGACACGCCGCTTATGATTTACGCACCATGTGTATGTACCTAGTATGTATGCACCTCAGCAGAGTGTGAGCTGATCAGATTTCAAACGCTTTTTTGTCAACAGCAACGGAATGAATTTTATTTGTTTTTTTGTTCGTTTGCTGAGTGATGCTGTGTCGCAGTTGTCAGCTCTCTGGTTCACAAGTGTCATTCATGCATGTCAAGTGATACAGCGCGGTCGCGTGACTGAGTTGGAACCCTATACTTTCATCTAAAAAGAACAGTTTGACTTTGCATGGACTTTTCTGGCAACGCTGGCCGCTCTATATAATCATGAAACATCAATGAACATGATATCAAACTCTAAATAAGGCAATTTCCCTACCCCTCAGAGTGTCGGTTGTCCAGTGAGCCAGCAGAATTTGATTGGCCACCGTATTCTTTAGATCAACCTCGATGAAAAGCATGCGTGATTGCCTGAGCCCAAACGTATACCTAGTACCTAGGCAACATATTAGCTTATGTGCCTCCATTGGTGAGTGAACAACAGCGAGCATAAGGATGTCATGTCCGAGGTAAACACAGTAGCGCTGATGATAAGTAATGTATGATAAGCGTATCGTAACTTCTTTCTTAAACGCACCCAACAACGCACATGTAATGCACCGTGTGCCCATTTAAAATACACGTTGCCCGCGCACATGACTGCATAATGGGCTAAGCGGCCCAGCGCTCTGGGAGGACAAGGAGCTCGCACTTGTATAAGGAAACAGCTGTAAGCGCATTTCGAAGCAGAATAAATGACGAATGAGTTCTTTAAGTGACAACAGATTTTCAATGAATAATGCACAAACGGATGAGGGTCCAGCAACCACATCAGCTGTGGACTATTGAGTGCAGTACTGTTGGTCTGTTTCGCCATGCTTTCGCAGACAGACAGAGGCGCCAGGGCTCGTCAGTGCGAACGCCTCTGTCGAATTTGCGTCCAAAAAGCCCAACCAGCAGATCTTATTGCTGGGCCGTAACATCACTGCGTGCAAACTCATAAACAGAGTTTCGTCACATCTGTGCATAGCGAGGGCAGAGAGACACAACAAGCAGTGCACATTTTGAAGTCACAATGTACTGAGTATACTTATATCGTACATCTCCCACGGCTCGGATTTGAGTGGCCCCAGATTCTTGCATCTGAAACGAAAGCCCTCTTCAATCCAAAGAAAATACCATTTTATAACAAACGAAAACCCATCAAATAGCAGAAAACGATTCCACCACACATCTTCAGAATCCAAATTCGAAAATAACATTTTATAAACGCGTTATTTGTGATATGCGTTTTTAATATCGCCTCATCGCTCACAGCCTTACGTTATGTATTTGTGATATGCGTTTTTAGTATCGCCTGCATTGTGCTCGTTGTAGGCGTCTCTCAAGTTCGGAGAACAAGAAACAACAATGGTCAACGCCTATAATACAGAGAGGCACATGGAACACTGCCTCAACGAGGTGATAAGCTTCCGCGTGAGACAACGTAACGCTTGACGGAAGGAAGACTGCTTATTGTATGTATCTAACTCTGTTTTAAAATATTGTGCGCAACCCACACACATATTAAAATTATAATTATAAGGGCTGGATGAAAAATGTCACTTTATTCACAAAAATGTCGCCTCTCCGGAGGAAATGAAAGCTAAACACTGAGCACTAATGAACTTGTTCAGGAACATATTATTCAAGTTATAATACATACGGTACGTACATTGTTTGGGCCAGATAACGGTTGACTTGGGTTTAAGAGTTTATGATGTCGCAGAACAACTGACAACAGCATTAATCATCCCACGCAGGAGGCGAGATATGAATAGTTGAGCAGCCGTTTCAGGCGTAAACTGCCTAAATCGCGAAAAATAAAACTCCTATTGTTCTTCACATACGGTATCAACACCCTTTATTGCAAACAGTACAGCACGCCACGCGCAGATTCAGGAGGCGCAGGGATCATGGCCCCCATTAGTCCATTTATTGACCACTGAAAGGGGGCTACACCGTTTCTTAAGGAAGAAGGAAAGGGGACCCCGTACATAAATCACGGGATTTCACTCTGGTACACTTCACAAGTCCAAGAGAATCGAACGCTTTGCACGTCAGCAGCACCCATTTTCGATAGATTGGCGCGCCTAAAAAGGGTCAAATTTCGCACGCTTCGCGCGAAGCATTGTCACATTTTGCTTAATATTCGGTGTAAAAAGCGCTGGATTCTAAAAAAAGAGCTGGATAAAAGTGACTTTTCAAACATGGAACAAGCATTGGATAAATATGTCTTTTTGGATTTGCCACCTCCCTTGGCCAAAATCTGGATATCCGTCACTGCAGCACGCTCATTAGTGTAACAATCAAGTGTTGTCGTAACTTCGTGAACCATATATACCTGGTGGCCCGACTGACAAACGCAGATGCAAGCCAATGAATGAACTGTGACCGGCGTCTGAAGCGCACGACACGTACCAGTAAAAGGACTGAGTATGCTAATATTGTGATGCACTTAGACCTGAAGTTATTCACCAGGTCCGAAAATTCACGACGCACGCAATGTTTGCAAACTTCAATGAACTTCAGTTTGTTCTCGGGCGACACTACACCACACCCAAACCTGTGGTACAATCGTAAATCATAACTTATACGAGCGGTACTAAATAATTTGAAACAAAAGCTGCGCGTTCCTATTCCAACTTGCGGATACGTTTTGAAGAGGCGCATGAACAGATTAAAAAAACACCGTGCTTTAACCTGTAAAGGTTCGTATGTAGCTGCAGTGTTAAACAGCATCAACCAAAATGACTTCCCATGCGAACACTGAATTCACAGGTTCTAACCAATTTTCTACATTGCATGCTGTCAGATTGTGACACATACCGTACGCAGTCAGAATTTCTTTTCAGAAGTTTTTCTTGCCAACTGGATTTTCGTGATCCCTATTTCTACCGCCAAAGCAGCCAACGACAGTAACAGATTAGGCACAAGCCGGAGCCCAAATCCTGTTTATAAACAACAAACAAGTCGGCCGCCTCTTGCAGATAAATTTACAGCCTGTCGGTGGGTTGTCACGTAAAATTCGAAGCCCCTGACTTTTAGTTTTACTTTCCTTCAAGAGTCAGGGCGTGGCTTGGTGGAGTCGCTGCTCGACACATACTGTATGAAAGGCGCTGAATTCCAACAGAAACATGCAGAAACACAGAATTGCAGGCTCCTTCTTTTCCTTGCCGTCAAGGCCTGAAACTTTACACCCACCCACGCATGAGTGTACATTAATTGTAGCTCGGCTGGTCATAATTAACTGTGCACACGCGTAACATCATAAAACAAAACGGGGCATGACACGAAAAATATCAGGTCATAAGCTGCACCTCACAAAGAATGTACAGTATGCGTACAGGTAGACTGGCTGGAACCTGCTCTGAAGTGAAGCAGTTGGGTATCTCAATGTTTGGGCTTTCGGTTTTTTCCACGTCACGTTTCCTATTGTCTTGTCATAGTATTAAGGGCTCTGTCTATTCCTGGCATAAGTCTGACTGTGACGAGCCCAGCAAAGGTCTGCATGTACATACCTAACGGCAGGGTTGAAAAAAAAAATTTTTTTATTAACGAGCTTTTTTTTTTAAAAAAAAAATTTTTTTTTTGATTTTTTTTTTGACGAAAAATTTTTTTATTAGAAAAAGTGTTGCAAACGACGTTTCAGGATAAATGAAATCGATACAACATATTTTTCAAAAATTGAAAAATTTTCGCCTCAGACCGAACTTGTGTGGTGACACCCGGTAGTATTGTGCAGATTCCATGGTCTCCGACCAGTCTGAGGTTGATGTTCACTAACGATGTTACTCTGATGTATTGTAGCATGCCGTACAACGTATTTTAATGCATCTAATGCCGTATATCTGACATACGACCATCAAAATATCGATTACAGCCCAAATCTTGCGCGTCAGATCGACTTTGCGCGCCCGGTTTTGCGCCAGACCTGCATATATACATGTGTAGTAGCATGTAGTAGTACATTATCGGTGCCACATTACTATAAAAGACCAGCCCCGCGCATCCCTGTACGGATTTGGGGACAATACGGAGCGCCGCAGGCGCGATTTTGAAAAAATTGTCTCGTCCACAGAAAAAAAGTGCCAATTTTTTGCCTCGAAAAAGGCCATTTTTGGACATTTTAGCCCATTTTGGGCAACTTTTTTTTATTAAAAAAAAGCAAAATCTGAGTTTCAAAAAAAAAAATTTTTTTTTTAAAAAAAAAATTTTTTAATTGACCACTTTTTTTTTTGAAACAACCCTGCCTAACGGACTCAGCGCATGCATGAGCATTAATTTTACGCTGCGATTACGTATAGATTAACGTGTGGAATGACAAAGTTTTCTCAATCCGCATTCCACTTTTAACTAATGACCTTTGCGGAAAGTCAACTTTCTGCATTCCCCATTCAGTTTATATAACCACCACTTTCTGCATTCTGCGCTTATCTGATCGTCCCTGACGTTAAGATTGAAAATTATAAGCCCCCAAACAGCCCGCAAAACTGCATTGCTGTACTGCGTGCTTACTGTCATAATTTGGGTTTGTGTGTTTTGCCAAGGCAGTTATTCAGCTGCAGTTTGCAAGGCCGGCCAGTTTTTCTGCGTGTGTTAATTAATCATTTTTCATGCTGTCGTAGACCCTGTGGCACCTGTTGGGCCCCTGATTGGTGATATACATAAGCTGGCTAGCATACCCCGTGCATAACAGTCGGACGGGGACACAAACATTTTGAAAATGTCATATCCACTTAAAAATCGAGGCTTGTGGTATGAGTAAAGCGGTGGTGGTGTGGTTGGGGTTTAGTATGCATATGCGGATTGGTCGTTGGGGACTTATCCGTATCAGGGTCTAGCTTATTATGACTTATTATGGTTTGCTCTTCTGGGTTCTTCACTAAACATAGATCCTGGTGTACACTACCCACCACGTGGTTATTTGCATGTTGGTCACTAGGGGAGTCAGATTGAAGAACAACCTGGCTACCGTCGTTCCCACCTAACTTCCTAGCGGCTAGCGGTTCACCACTTTTGGTATACGCTCCGGCCCGTTCCGCCGTCCCATCTTCAGAGCACATAGCTTCCGTATTACTCATGCAGCGTTGACGCGTGCGCTGGTCCGTCTCTCTCCCACCGAATGAGGTGGCGTCATAACCAGACGAATCATAAACTTTGGCTATGCGATGCGTTCTCCACGCCTGTTGTTTGCGCTGGAGTTTCCTAGTCGGTCTCGGAATACCTCCTGCCTCGTTGGCTGGGACATGCCATTCATCCTCCGAACCGGTCCACTCCTCAGCGGAGCCGATCGTCACGTCACTCATATAACCAGCATACCTTCCCATCCTATCGGCGTCGTATTCCGCTCCCACTCGGAACTCCCTGAGTTCGCAAGGGGCGAACGGGGCGTAAATACAATGGCTTGACTCGCGCAAGCAGGCCTGCACTTCCCTTCGGATACCTACTTCGGTCGAGTTCATATCGAATAAGAACTCGCCGTGCATATAACTGAAGTATGCAGAATACCCGCAGACACTACCGGGCACATTGCAGGGCTCTAACTCTAAAACTAGCATATGGTCTGGACCTCCACTCAGATCAGGGTTTGGGATCTGAGAACCTCCTTTCTTATGGCCTTCCTTCCATGATTTGCTTAATTTGTTTATTGTTTTACTTTTAACCCAATAAACCTTCACTTTACCCCATTCCAGGCCGCTCACACAACCATGCGTCGAGCGACGAGGGTCATACTTCGCAATCATGGACGGATCCACTTCATATGGCCGTCTGGTGTCGATACCATCGAGGAACAATGGATCGAAACCCGTAAGCCGACGCTTATTCCTTAGCTTGATGGGCATATCCAACTGTCCAGGGATAATGTAAACACCTGGCTTATCGACACCTAGCTTCACTCTATAATGGTACCTATACGCAAGCGTATTCACTCGAAGCGCACGTTTCATGACTTCAGGATGAGCGCTTAGCTCATGTCCTTCCTTATAGAGTCGAGCACACGTCATATCAGCCAACGAAACATTATTCCTGGCCATCAGGCATAATTCTACCTCATCATCCCCGGTCGGAATGAGTTCCTTCCGTGGGATACCCAATAGAGGGTCAATCCCTTTCATCCACACACAATCAGCCCTCTTCTTAGCTTTCCCTTTCAATTCAGGAACGAATTCCGAATCGCTTATGCCGCGCACCAACACCTTGGCCAAGAACTCGAACTGAATCGACGAGTACGCCTTGGAAGAGGCCGTACTTTCACTTACTCTTGACTTTGGCAGCATATCTTTCTTATTGATGTTCATCCTTTGTGAAACATCACCTTTACGTATCTTATATGCTGTCATGCTGTGATACTTATCTGTGCTTATGCCGCTTGATGACGAAGAATCATCAGAGCTAGGCACCGCAATCGATGCAACCAACTTCTTTTGTGCAATATTCCGAACTGGACTATTGACACAACTTATGATCGCAGCCGACTTTCTTTCAGCAGTTTCGACCGATGGTGCCTCACCATCCACAGTCGTCGAAGCTGTCTTCTTATTATCATATAGACCTACATTACGTTCTAAGGTGTCACTATTACCAGTGGGGTCCAAGTGCACCTCTTGCTTAGGGTGTGAAACATCACTCGTAGTTTCAGTACTTAAGCCGTGGCTTGGGTCTATCAAGCCCACTTCTGCCGTAGACTTTACTGTGCGTACTTTATCTTCATAGACCGGGCTTGGGCTAGGCCGCACCTCGGACGGTGAAACATCATCCTTGTTATCATGAATAACAATCTTATTTTCAGTCATAGCTGACGTATCGTGAGCGGGTAGCTCACTTAGCTTTGGGGTTTTGGCTGAGGTAGGCAGCCTGGATTCGACAGCCGAACCCGCAACCGTAGATGGGCCGAACACTGGGCGTGCCAATGATTCGGGCGTGTCATACGAATCACTTATAGAGACCGCTGACGGCTGTGCCGTATTCGCGCGGACAGGCTGGTGTCTCCGTTCCTTAGGTACCTCACCAGAAGGTTTACTTATTTCTGCCTCAAGAGCGAGCACCGAGGTGGCCGAATGTCCCTCCTTATCCCCTGCCAATTTCCCATCTCTGAACCTGACGCTGGTCGGTCCGGACTCAAGCTCCGACCGAATGGCGACAGCTTCAGCCAATAGACCTAAAGTCTCTCCAACGAAGCCGTATCCGCACAGAGGGTGCGTTTCCGTATTTCCGTTAGCTACCACATCGTATCCAATCATAATAGGAATAGGACCTCGCGGGTCATGCCGATCCGCGCCTAAAAACGACTCTCCACGGTCGATGGCTGTGTCCTCGTCCGTGCATTCATTCGTATTTTGCATAGGCGGCAAAACCGCACCGCTTTCCGACATCTCTACCGTTTCATCCAGTGTGGGCAAAGCCACCAGTCCCATAGCTGACCTCTTTTCCAATCCTATCTGACCAACCGGGCTGGGTCCCGGCTGGGAACCATCCCCTGCCTCATAACCTTCTGTTTGCTTAACCTCGACTGAGGTCTGGCTTGAAAAGTGTCTTTCAACCAACTCTGCCCACGAATATGCCTCTTCTGACTGATCCAGCATCTGCTGAAGCTTATCCGACGTATTCTTATAATCCGTAGAATCATCTGAATCGGGTAGCAGCCTGATGCTGCCCGAGTCATCGTCATCTGAACATATGGAAGACGAAGCCGCAGGTACCTTATAACCCTCCACCTGATGGCCTTCGTCTTGCGTATCAGTCCTATCTCCGGCCACGGGTTTAGTCTCAGCCCCAGCTGCAGACTTATCCGTGCCCGACTTCGGCTCAGAGGCCGCATCTCGCGTACATATTGACCGTAGGGGGTCCGCATCAAGTTCCTCTCTTAATTTCCTATGATGGTCTCGCTCCTCTGCCGAAGCAGATTTGCCGACCGGTCCCGGGGGACCCATATGTTTCCTCTGGTTCGGGTCAGCGTCCTGTCCCGTGAAAATGGTGCAACTTGGCTCGGCGTCCCGCTCCAAGTTCGGTGCATGGTGCATAATTGACGAAGTGCACCCGAAATCCTCCTACCGCGGCCACGCTCCAATACGGGCCGACCGAAGATGACTCCGGGCCCTGAATGGCAATCGACGACCGTTCCAGCTCGGAGGGAGGTTAGTAATGGTAGTCGTGAGCCACGCGTGCTAACCCCCGGCTGGATTATCGAATAATATTTCGTCGTTTTATTACTCGATCGGACGTAAATCACACGTAGATTCAGGTAGGGTTAAGAGAAAGTTCTGTTTTGTATGGCAAGACAATAGTTTAAGTAGTCAACGCAAAGAGAGAAATTACACAAACCCAGTTTACATAGAATGGTGATTGGTTAGAAAATTGCAATTGTATGAATTGATTGGTTGACAGAATAAAACTAGCTTATGCATACGATAAAAGTCCTATGTGTGTGTGTTACAATAAAAAAGTAATTGTTGAGCGGGAAATTTGAATTTGATGTAAAACGAGATGGCCGACAAGAGCGGCTTGAAACCATTACAAAAACCCTAAACGCGGCAATACAAAAGTAGAATCAACCCGAATAGGCGACAGGGGTCGGTAGTTCGGGGCAATGGTGTGAGCCCCATTGCTTATACAGTTGTGTGGGCATCATAAAAGTCAAATCACTTGGTACAAACTCTCAAACATGTATTGGTAGCACAATGGCTATATAAGAACTAGGAAAAAAGAGCCTAAACGGCTTACGGAATTAGGCAACATCCGTAACAAAACCTACCCTAGACTTCTGACGGTACAAATGGAAGAAACAAGCATTACCATGTACTTCTAACGGTACAATGGGGAGAAACAAGTCTAACCGTATGCTTATGACGGTACAATGGGGAGAAACAAGGATTATCGAGCAACAGTTATGCGGTCCGACCACGTGATGTAGAAAAAATGGCGTTGCATAGTTCCGGCGCCCGCTCGGTGTTCGGCACCCATCCGTTTTTTGCCCATTTCCGTTTTCATCATTTCGTTCAGTAACATTTTTTTCAGTAACAGAACACAATCTTCGAGCGCAATTACACACCTTTCATTTTACTTCTTATCATTAGTCAGTGTGAGAAACAAGGGCTGTATGATTTCACCCGCCACATAATCATACAATAGCACCCATTATCACATTTACTATGTATATTAGGTCTTATTATCCCGATTCTTATGCAACTTCACGGAATCGATTTGTTCAACTCGCTAATAATTATCAGTTGGCTTTTGTCTTTTTGGACAAGCTAATTCGTTCGTATGCATAAGATACGGCTTGTCAGACCAGACAAGAAAAGCACAAAATCCCTGGCTATTAAATAACACACGGCTTAGCGTTGGGTTGAACACACGGTTTCACAAGGCAACCCTTGTTGACACTTTCCTCTTTTAATTTTCATATCATAGTTTCCATCAGGTAACAGACAAGCACAAATGTAAGTGAAAGTGCACACAAGTGTTCTGCGCTGTTGTACGAAGTTTCGACTAACCCCCAATGTAACACGGCACTATGCATTTACGCCTCCCCCGAGCGGGCGCCGGAACTATGCAACGCCATTTTTTCTACATCACGTGGTCGGACCGCATAACTGTTGCTCGATAATCCTTGTTTCTCCCCATTGTACCGTCATAAGCATACGGTTAGACTTGTTTCTCCCCATTGTACCGTTAGAAGTACATGGTAATGCTTGTTTCTTCCATTTGTACCGTCAGAAGTCTAGGGTAGGTTTAGTTACGGATGTTGCCTAATTCCGTAAGCCGTTTAGGCTCTTTTTTCCTAGTTTCTCCCAGTTTTAGGGCGCAGCGCCACCAACCACATTCGTTACACTCAACCACATAGTCACTATATTCACTGCGTTCTGTTGCAACAACGTACATACATGTTTTTACATATTGTACATGTACATGACCATATTCTGCGGTGAGCCGTTAACGCTTGCATGACACTCACTCACTGTTGTACACGTAGAAATTCAAATTCTGCCAAAAGTCACGTTATGCAAGGCCAGCAGCGTAGTTTGACATAATACTGTTGCAACGACGTAAATACATATATATATTTACTATATACCCATCACATTATCGTCCGGGCGGGCGGATATTTATGACTTGCATTCCGTCCTCTCTTCTCACGCCAGCCATACAATTAAGTTAGAAAGAAAGTTCTGTAAGGCCAACAACATAGTTTGATTGCCATAATAATTCTGCTGGAACAACGTACGTGTACGTAGCCATATTGATAGCCACACAGATCTCAAGCTCATCATACCGACCCAATAACCCGAATTTCCGACCAAACCAGTCTGTGCGAAAGTTGCTGAAATGCTGCTCGAGCGTTAGAAATAAACTCAGTTACATCAATTCACATACTATCAAAAGATATATGAGCACACTAATGTACAATATGTAAAAACATGTATGTTCAATGTTTTATGAAGGTGCGCCACTATCGCTTTGCGAT
>JASAMV010004874.1:0-28075 GCA_030248065.1 Rhynchonema sp. JSB1_4
GCCCGGCCCGGCCCGAGCCCCCAAATCTCCGGCCCGGCCCGGCCCGGCCCGACCCGTACCCCCAAACCTCCGGCCCGGCCCGGCCCGAACCCCCCAAATCTCCGGCCCGGCCCGATTTTTTGGCTCAGATTTTAACCCAATTTTTGTCATAATTTTTGCGATTTTTTTTAACCTATTTTTTGGTTGAAAACAACGGTGTTGCAGGGGTTGGGGGCAGTGTAGTGGCAGGCCCATGTGTGAGAGGTAAGTATGATGCGGGGTTGGGACCGGAAGCGTGAGAGGTATGATTTTAGTCACCCAAAAAGGCGAAAAAACACCGTTTTCGTGATACAATTTTGGCCAAAAAATGAGGTAAAAATAGTACTTTTTCCAAATTTTTGCCGGAAATCGCCTAAAAATAGGTATTATGGGTGGGTTTGCGCGCGGAGCGCGCGATTTTTGGGAAAATAAGGTCGAAAACACCGATTTTTGCCTTAAAAAGGTACAAAATTGCTTGTGAGAGGTATGATTTGGAGTTGTGAGAGGTAAGTACTCAACCCCCCCCCAACCCCCCCCCTCGGTTTTTGTGGTAGGTAAGTACTGATAGGGGGGGGGGGGGTAACCCCCCCCCCAACCCCCCCCCCAGCCACTACTATGGTTGGGGGTCTCCCCCCTAGGTACAGTAGGTAGGTAGGTTGACGCTCCATCCTGGTACACTATGTAGGTCACCGCCCGGCGGCTAGTACAGTAAGTTGCGATTTTTGGCTCAAAATGGTATATAAAATCGGTACTTTTCACTTCAAATTGGCGATAAATCGCCGCGCTACGCGCGAAATTAGGGTTTTAGAGCACATTTTCTTCAAAATTTCGACCGAAAAAATTTTGTTCCCCCTTAGCCCGGCCGGTACAGTAGGTAGGTTGCCGTCCCACATTTTTGGTGGTACTGTAGGTTGCCGCCCCGCCTGGGTAGCCACACCACTGGTTGAAAATACATTGTTTTCCATGAAATGGTCGTCAGATAGAGACAATACTGATCACTTACTTGCCGAATCCGTCAGAAATTTTAGTATTTTTGACAAAAAAATCCCTACATTTTCAGTAAAATAAGTCACTTCAGAAGCTTCGGGCCGGGGTGCCCGGCCCGGCCCGGCCCGACCCTCCAAATCTCCGGCCCGGCCCGGCCCGGCCCGAGCCAAAAGCCCAAAATCGCGGCCCGGCCCGGCCCGGCCCGGCCCGGCCCGGCCCGGCCCGAGGTCGGGCCGGCCCGATTGCGACCTCTGCTTCAGGAACAACAACTACAAAAGTTGCGCTCATGGTAAAAATCCGGTTCGTTCCAACGTTGAATGTTTCACTGAGAGTGAGAGGCGGACAGAACCTGTTTGTTCCTGCGACAAAGAGACAGACCTATCCTATCATACAAAGTTCATAATTGTTTTTTGTTTTGGTATTTGATCCCTCTTTTTTCAGGTGAGAAGTACACCAACACACCGGTTTTTGTCCAAAAAGGCATTTTAGGTCTAAAAATAAGTTTTTAGGGCTAAAAAAGGCAAACTCGGTTTTACTGTCGGTGTCGGTCATTTTTTCACTGTCGGTGTCGGTGTCGGCGTGCTTTTTCGCCGGTGTCGGTACTTTCCAAAAAAGTGTCGGTGTCGGTGTCGGTGTCGGTCTACATGACCGACGCCGATCCCTAGCCCGAACCCCCAAATCTCCGGCCCGGCCCGAATTTTTGGCTCAGATTTTAACCCAATTTTTGTCATAGTTTTTGCGATTTTTTTGAACCTATTTTTTTTGGTTGAAAACAACGGTGTTGCAGGGGGTGGGGGCTGGGGGGGTCCCCCCTAGGTACAGTAGGTAGAGGTAGGTTGACGCTCCATCTTGGTACATAACAGTAGGTAGGTCGCCGCCCGGCGGCTGGTACAGTAAGTTGCGATCTTTGGCTCAAAATGGCATAAAATCGGCATTTTTCACTCAAAATAGGCGAAAAATCGCGCGCTACGCCCGAACTGAGCGTTGTAGAGCACATTTTCATCAATATTTAGACCTAAAAATTTTTATCCGCCCCCACCCCCTAGCTCGGCCGGTACAGTAGGAGGCAGTGTAGTTCCTGGTCCGGAGGGGGAGATAGCGGACCCCCCGTTTTTTTCGGAGGGGGAGATAGTGTACCCCCGAGGGGGGGGGGGAAGGGGGGGGGGGAAGACCCAAATTCGGGAAAAAGTCACTTATGGAGGTCGAAAATTTGACCTACTTTTGCCCCTTTTTCGAAAAAATTCTTCATAAAAAGGGTATTTTGGCGACTTTTGAGAACATTGACCTGAAAATCGCACATTTTAAGCCTAAAAATGCCCATTTTAGGCCTAAAAATGGCCATTTTAGGCAAAAATTGGGGGAGATAGTGTACCCGGAGGGGGAGATAGGGGGATAGTGTACCACCCGAGGGGGAGATAGCGTACCCGAGGGGGGGACCCCCCCCTCCCCCCCCAGGAACTACACTGGTAGGAGGTAGGTTGCCTTTGCCACCCCACATTTTTGGTGGTACAGTAGGTTGCCGCCCCGCCTGGGTAGCAACACCACTGGACAATACTATGGGTGGGCACAATACCCAATACCCAATACCAATACCACCCAATACCAATACCAGTGTTTGGTATTGGTATTGGGTCTAATTCTGGTGTTGGGTATTGGGTATTGGTATTGAAGATGGCCTGGTATTGGTATTGGGTATTGGTATTGGGTTTGTCCAGGTATTGGGTCAAAACCAATACCCAATACTAATCCAGAAAAACCCAATACCAAACCAATACCAAACCCAATACCTGACTCAAAACCCAATACCAAACCAATACCAAACCCAATACCAACCCAATACCAGACCAAAAACCCAATACCAAACCAATACTAAGACCAATACCCAATACCCAATACCAATACCACCCTCCGAAAAAAGGGAGTACCTACCGCCTGTTCCCCCTCCGGACCAGGAACTACACTGAATCGGGCAGGGTAACCTCGGTCCGGCCCGGCCCGATTTGAAAGTCCAAAGTCGCGGCCCGGCCCGGCCCTACGGCCCTAGCAAAGTCGGCCCGGCCAGATTTTGGGGTCAAAGGAAAGGTAAAAAAAGCCAAAACGTGCAAAATTTTCTTGGGGACGCATGTTTGTTTGTGTTTTCAACATTCGGTTTCTGTGAACCGGGTCCCTTTAAGTCCCACACAAAATGTGCATACACTCTGCGCGAAGCGCAATTTTTTGGGAAATTTTTGCTCTTGGCTTAAGATTTCAGCAAGTCAAATCTAGAACCTCCAACTCTCCGGCCCTGCCCCGACCCAGAAGTCCAAAATCCTAATCTCTGATCTGATCGATCCTAATCGATCGACCGACCCGACCCTTGTAACTGTGCTTCTATCACTAATTTACGTGCATGGTTTTATGCGTCACTGAGAGCAATAAACCAACCAACCAACCCGATCCTAATCTCTGGATTGGAGATTGGACCAGCAAACCAAAACCAAAACCCTTGACCGGCCTGCGGCCATCATTTGAAATTGACAGCATCGAAGGAGCATTGAAATTTGACGAAAAAGGCTGATAAAACGGGGCACTATGGATGTGGTACGTTTTCGTGGATTTTAAGCACAAATTTGGTTGTTGAAAACATTTAAAATGTAACAAGTCCTCACCTCACTTGTTTTCGCAGTGCGGTGCTTTTTCTTTTTCCATTGGGCCACGATTGTTCTTACGGCAAGTTCCTGCCAATAGTTGTTCCTTACTTAATTTCAGGAAGGCTCCATGTATAGCGTGAAAGGCATCACGGTGCTCGACAGCGATGGGAATAGAATTTTAGCAAAAGTTTGTTTTCTTTTGATTTTTGTTGTTTTAAAGCGACTCTACAGTTGAATCAGTTCAGTGGTGTAGCTACCCAGGCGGGTCGGCAACCTGCTGTACCACCAAAAATGTGGGGCGGCAACCTACCTACCTACCTACTGTACCGGCCGAGCTAGGGGTGAGGGCGAACAAAATTTTTTAGGTAGAAATATTGATGAAAACGTACTCTAGCATGCTAATTTCTAGCGTGGCGACCTACCTGCTGTACCAGGATGGAGCGTCAACCTACCTACCTACTGTAATACCGAGGGGGACCCCCTACTACTACACCATTGAGTTGAATGCTGACCGCGTTTGTTGGCGGCCATTTTTTCAGATAATGAAGACTATGTATCAGAAACCCAGATTCAGGAAATGGATTTTCAACTCGTTGCTTTCTGATGTTTCACGGAGCCCACACATTTTTACAGGAGGAGAAAAAATGAAAATGTTTGAGGCAGGCCTGTGCAAAACACAAGGTAATCCAATCTAAGATATTTTCAGCGTTTTATACTCAGACTTTTCTCTATTAAACGAGATATAAAGCATTGTACGAAACGCCATGTGTGATAAATGATAAACGAAACACTCCAAAAAATCAATCCTTTTTGAAACACCCTTGTATAATTTTAGGCATTTGTGGTGAATGGGAGTAAAATGGGGATTCAAAAAAGCTTGATTTTTTTGGAGTGTTTCGTTTATCATTTTTCACACATGGCGTTTCGTACAATGCTTTATATCTCGTTTCACAGAGGAATGTCTGAGTATAAAACGCTGAAAATATGTTAGATTGGATTACCTTTTGTTTTGCACGAGAGTGCCTTTAGCTTTTTTCATTTTTTCTCCTCCTGTAAAAATGTGTGGACTCCGTGAAACATCAAAAAGCAACGACTTGAAAATTCATTTCCTAAATCTGGATTTCTGATACCCAGTCTTCATTTTCTGAAAAAAATGGCTGCAAACAACGCGGTCAACATTCAATTGTAGAGTCACTTTAAAGGGGCGGACTCATTGCTAAAAATGCTCTTTTTATGATTTCAGCTTGTAGCTGGGATATGTGCGATCAGAATGACATCAAGATCAAATTAATCGGATGAAAATCGACCGAGATTGGAGCGATTGAATCGGTCCAACCAGTAACAAAAATAATTTTGGACCAGCTGCATTTTTATTGCAATTCAGGGGAACCTCGTACTCTGGCCATGAAACATTCAGAAAAATAGTCGTTTTTATATGAAAACAAAGGAAACATTCTTGGCACATTTGATCACTGCGTGACGTGGCTGTCAGCTGGCTGACCTCAAGTACACCAAGAAATGCTTCTTTGTTTTCATATAGAGAGGACTGTTTTTCTGAATGTTTCATGGCCAGAGTACGAGGTTCCCCTGATTTGCAATAAAAATGCAGCTGGTCCAAAATTATTTTTGTTCCTAGTCGACCCGATTCAATCGCTTCGATCTCGGCCGATTCCGAACCGATCGGCTTAATCTTGGTGGCTTTGTGATGGCGCGGGTCTCAGCTGCACGCTGAAACCATAAACAGGGCACTTTTAGCAATGAGTTGCCCCCTTCAAGCTCGGAAAAATTTATGCTGCAATCGTCCAATGTTATTTTCAGGGGTGAGGTGTTTGTGGATGGTAGAATTGTGGATGGCAGACTTTAGACCACGGTATCTTGAGCCAGCATAGGTACCGTAACCTACCGAATTGCCGGTAGCTGTCTTGCCTGTCGGTGTCTCTCAGATTCCAAATTCAGAAATCAGAACGGAGGAAGCGATTTCGAAAATGTGTCCGGTCGTGCATGTGTCGGTCGTTAACATCACGCGTCTCCGTCCACGGTTCCACCTTGCATATCTACCGTAGTTCAAGATCTGCCATCCACAATTCTGCCATCCACGAACACTGCGCCCATTTTCAGTACTACGACGACACATTTCCGACCGTGAAAGAGCAGAAAGCATTTGAGAAGAAATTATTCCAGAAAACGCATAAGGCAAACGGCTAGTTTTGGGATTAATCTGCATCTGTGTACAGTGACTGACTGGTGAGAAATAACGGTTTTAATTCAGAAAAAAACCTTTTTTTCTGGAGCCGAATCGGTAATTTATTTCTTAAAAAATGTGTTTTTCGGTCTAAGTTGGCGAAAAAATTTCTTTAGGGTTCAGTACCATGCCATAAAATTGTTTTAACTTGCACCAAAACAAGTTAAAAACGCTTTTTCAGTCCTAAGACACACGCGCAATCCTTATTGGATCAAGCCAAAAATGGTTTGAAAACAGGTGTTTTTGCCTTCGGAGTTCCTTGTCACTGTAAATTTATCCTAAAAGCGGTTTTTTCGAAACAAAAACGTTTTTTTTCTCAAAAATCAATAACATAAATTGCTTTCCCACCAGTCAGTCACTATACATATGTGTGCATTTAGCTATTGTAATGACTGGTGACTGGTTGGAAAAACCTTTCATTTCCGTTTTTCCTTGTTCCAGATAAATTACCAAAATGATTTACCGATAATTTGTTTTCCTAAAAAATGTGCGTTTTTTTGTCCAAAATGGCGAACAATTTTCCTGAGGTGAAGGGAGGGTTGAATTTGAATGACAACATTAAATGGTTTTAAAGGGGGCTAGATCTAGTAGAAAGGAAGCTTTTTAATCCTAAGACATAAAGGCAAACTACGCCAACACGAGCCCGATTTCGGAGTTGGTGCACTAGCAAAACGCAAAGAAAGAGAAATCCTCAAATACCACGTTATATTCCACAACGTGTAACGTTTCCCAAATCAGCAGCCACGTGTGAATGTTTCACTAATCTGCCAGCTCCGAAATCGGGCTCGTGTTGGCGTAGTTTGCCTTTACATGCGGTGCTTGCGACGCAATAAACAAGCCGAAACCGGTCTAAAGGGATGCGAGAGCATTGTGTGACTGTTGTATTTAGCAAATTGTTGAAAAAATTAATTTGGAGTCCTGTCTACGCCTAGGTTTCGCGGGGTATTCGAGACCATCGGCGTGACGTTGTGCCCCCCGCTCGTCAGCCGAATAGCACAATCGCCATGTGAAATTGGCGTTTTGCGTTCGGAATTCCTTGAGGACTGGTAATTTGTTTGAAAAATAAAACGGTTTTTAAAGAAACCGTGCTTCCCAGAGCATAAATTACTGGCCCACAAGTCGCAATACACTTAGCGCCGTCCCCTAATTAATTGTATTCTGCAATGCGAACCGATATTTTATCATGCTGTTTTCAGCCGAAATCATTCTACTCGACGGCATGATCTGTGTTTATCGCAGCAATGTTGATTTATACTTCTATGTGATGGGCAGCGGACAAGAGAATGAGGTCGGTGTTTTCATCACGTATTTTGGCCCTGTTCAGCCCGTACGCTTGTTTCGCATGTTTTCGTTGTCTTGATGAACTTGGCGATGGTCATCTCCGTCGACCCTGACAAACGGATGGCGCAGGAAATCAGCATTTACTTATTTGTTTTTTTTTCAAATGAGAGCATAGAGCAACGTTTTGGTGGTTTTCTGTAACATTGTAAAAAATTGTATCATCGGTACTTGGGATTTGTAAATCTCGAAGTTTCCCCAAAACATTGAAGTCGAGGTCACATGATGAAGACCGGATAGTGTTGTAACATTTTTTGGTCGCAACCTCGATCTGTTGCCAACATTCAGTTAATTCTGGTGAACGTGCTAACGGCGTTGTACGACAGCGTCAGTCAGATTCTGCGCAAACAAGTGGAGAAGAAGGCATTCATCGATCACATGGACATCATGCTGCTCGCCTTGGACGAAATTTGTGACGATGGGTGTGTGTTTTGTTACTAAATTTGTCAACAAGGTTTTATGTACATTCGCTCAAATCATGTGTGGCCTGTGGTCTGGTGGTCAAATTCGGGCTTGTTTGAATTTTTGCAAAAAAATGAACTGGAATATTCCAAAGTTGTGCAGGAAGAATGTGTGAATTAGGCCAAGATAAGCTGATGTTTCGCAGCATCATAAAAATTTATAAATCTAATCGCTGCTCTGTAAATCAAACTCAAGCTGAACGTTGCACAAATCAAAACCCTTTTCGAGATTCAAAACAAAATCACTCCATTCCACAATTGCAGAGTTGTGATGGAGACCGACCCACAGCAAATTGTCGGTCGCGCGATGCTGCGTCCGGACGAAATGGCCTTTGCTGACCAGACGGTGGGCACACTCGGCAAGCAGGTACTGAACATGCTCAACAACGGTTACTAGATTTGTCAACGAAATGTTGAAGAACTATCGATGTTATCACTGTCGTGGCTAAATTGGTGTGGGGGTTTCTCACTGAAATGATCGATAAACGTTTCATTTTCGAACAATTGCACAAAGTGACGTCACTAACTCTTCAAATTCAGGACTACATATGCGTCGTTCTTCCACTAAAACGCACTGCACACTTCCATCTTTCAGCTATTCCAATCGGCCAAAGAACAGGTACGATGGTCGTTACTCAAGTAACACTGCCTGCCATCCAAGCCAACCAACAATTCAGATTAAAAAAGCTGAGTACCAACCAACCTACTTTTACTAATTTGTCGTTGTTTTGTGCGAGGTATAGATTTATGATATATCACTTTCTGTGTTATTTGTTTTTTGTTGATTTTGGTCGTTTAAAAGGAACTCATTCCGCACTATGACATGAACATCTTATCCGAGTGGTCGTTCACAAAATTTTTATGGTTTGGATATTTGAAGCACAGGATAATTGTCTGTATGGTTGCTTTGTTGTGGTTTACCGTATGCGACAGGCACGACCGAATTGCTGTTTCCAGTCACCAGGCTTGGTTAGGTAACGTGTGTTTTGAGAAATTCTTCGTTTTTTATATTCTGCTGCTGTTCAAGCATGTTTACTTGATCAATAATAATTTTGTTCCTGCCTGTGTGAGTCGTCCGGATAAGTTATTCTCTCTTTATATAAATAAAGGTAATTTTAATTGCAACGTTGTTGGAAATTCCATGAAAATAATCTCCACGTATCTCGTGACGTATTGTTTTTGTCCGTTTCCTTTTGTAATACGGTGGTGATGGGTTTTGTTGTTGAATTCAGCATAAAATCGCTTGAGTCTGGTTAAATGCGGAATAAAAAGACGTTTAAAATGTTCCGCTTTTGATATTTGGTTTTTTGTGCGTTTGAGAATCGTCCGTTTTGTCCGTGGGAAGTGAAACCATTCTTATGGGCAATCAGGGCTGGCTTGCACATGGTGTTTTTTCGCTGCATTGTACATGTATTGGCATGTTTGAGATCGGAACGCTTTGCCAGTCAAAAGTGGGTATGGGGCTGCATACGCTCAGATTCTATCCCAGTCCCACAGATACATCAACAAAAGTTTGGTACTTTATTTGTGAAATGGGACTTTCATGCAATCCACGTGCAAGCGTACTCATCCGTGTGATCCGGATTCAGGAGATTTCTATGCTCCCAATTCCCGCACGGCACGCTTGGCGGTGCGCGGTTGTTTCGTGAATACGGACAGCATGTTCGGCGGACATCAATAGAGCAGACAGTATTCAGATCGATCACATCGCTTATCCAGTCGAAAAAGGCGAAAACAAATTAATTCAGTCGCAAATATTTTTTGGATTACGATTTTCGTTCAAATTTTGATCACCATGAAACTGGTAGGCTGCAACTTGTTCGGTTTATTCAGAGTTGAGAGACTGAATTTCCCGTTTGGCCCTGAGCATCATTATTTTCACTGATGTAATCATCAATCAACCTTATTTATTTTCTTATTTTTCAGCTTATCGTGTATCTTGTGGCCCTGGCTGGCATTGTGATATGTTCTGAAGAGGATCCGGAGGAGCCCGAAATATTCATTCCACCACCGCCACCGCGTGAGTTTGCGAATTGACCCATTTGGTCAAAGCATGTCATGCAGTGAGTGATAAGCGAGGTATTGTTTTGTAATGAAACTTGGTGCCGGAAGGGTTCATCTGAACTTGAGCTCTTCTTGGATCAGACCAGACCAAAAGCATCAAATCAATAATGCAACAGCGCGCATGTGAACATCATCAGAAAGCTTGCTCGCCTTGCGGTTGCAAGTGCACACGCGCGCATAAACGCTATGAAACGGATGCCATGGGTCGCATTGCACAATTCCTGCACCGTCAATAAAACTGATCATGGCCTCCGATAAACCTGCTACTTATAATAATAAACAGTTCGCATGTTCACCTGCGCGAGACGAACATGCAAAATCATGTATTATGATACAACATGTTGTCTGTTTCAGCACGGAGCAGAGGTCTCGGGCCGGACTTCGAAAACGATAGTTGGTCGCGCTTTCCAGTTTCTGATCATCTGTATTCATCACTGATCACACACGGTTTTTTTGCTGTCGTCTCTACTACGCAAGCAGCCGTTTTGATGGAACCGACTGTTTTGAATGCAGGATCATAAATAATGTGATATCCATATCAGAGTGTAAATCAGCTAACTCAACATGATATTTTAATATTTCAGTTTCCGAGGATCGATTCGACAATGTCATGATGAAGGGCCGACCTCTTGTGTGTGAGTGCCGATTTATATTTGTTCAAGCGCTGGCGACACTGCCAATGCTGAAACTGTGTTTGTTTTGAAATAGTGTTTTTGCGTCAGCTATGGTCGGTCACTCACGTCGACCGGGTTCGCGATCACAACCTGCCTGCAGTGTCCTCGGGGTCAGGGTTGGAAAAAATTGCCCAAGTTGCCCCGAAAAATTTAGAAGAATTTTTTTTAAAAACCTCTTTATTAAAATTTTTTCGCCCAACCCTGATCGTACGAAGGAAGTCTTTCCTACATGCATGCAATGCATTTGATTTTCCCCGAAATTTTGGCGGATCGGCGCCCGATCTTGCTTTGGTCACGTGACTCTTCGCATGTTTCTAGATCTGCTGATATCACTGTTACTGGTTTGATCAGCGTAAAAGTTGTTCTCAAGCAGACAGCTAATAACAGACTTTTAATCTGGTCGAAACCAGTATCATGAGTACGGGCTGGAAATATGCTTGATGCAATGAGTAACGTGACCGACGCAAAACCTGTACCGCGACGGAGGGGCAAGTTTGAGTTCGTCCTTTGTCTTTCAGTTGAAGAAGAGCCAGAACCACCGCCACCACCCCCATCACCGCCGCCGCCACCTGGCAGAGGACAACCGTGAACCTGAAGACCAAAATGTGATAGGACCTTTATAACGGCGTGAAGACCGAAGACAACATTGTGATATCGTCAAGCATCTTGCGTCGCATACATTTACGCTCTTATCTTAATACATGGGATTGTCACGCTTCACAAATCGTACTGTTATTTTAGCCTCATGTGTTGAAGAATTTATCTTTTCCAACTATTTTATACTATTTTCTCCATCGAAAGTACTGTACTTTGGGCTTAAACGGCCGTACTCAACTGCAAGTTCGCAGTCTAAGCATGTATAATTGTTGGCTTGTGTCATCGAAATGAAGATCATATGAAAAGAAATGAGACGACAAAAACCAATTATATCTGGACTCTATCCGGTATCAATACATAGTCCGTTGCCGTGCGGAGCTCAAATCGGTTGTTAAGTCTCTGGGCTGCCATTGCTGAGTGTGCATTTTCTGAAGACACTATCCCACATAACCAAACCCGGGCCGTAAGCACGGGGGACCATCGCACGAACGATGCTTATGAAACGTCAAGGACCATTAGGCGAACAGTGCTTCCCCTGCGCTCTTCTATTCCGCTCTTTTGAATATCTACGCAAGTGTTCTTTTTATCCGAATATCGGATGACTGCTCGTTGCTTTATTTTGGGGATACTTGTGTTTCAATAAGAAAGCTCACAAATCGGCCCCCATCATTTAGGTCAAAGAAGAACGAAACTGTTATGATCAGAAAGGACCAATGCAGGCCGTTCATGAAGCCAATAACAGTTCTGTAGCAGAATACTCATTGCGTTTGTAATTGCCATCACGAATCTTGAATATAACAGTTCTTAGTAATTGAATAGTACCCTCGCTTACACGAGTTGAACACGGAGCAACAGCAGTGCTGGTGTGAAACAAAGTTGGTGCGCATTCATACAAGGAATATGAACAGAAAACAGCATTATTACGTCATTATTACCCATGCATATACATAAGGCATACGAATTCATTGATTACGCAAGTTGTATGGTACAATACACCAAACTACAGTATAAAACAAAACGTGAATTGCCCACACGCATATTACGTTGACCGGAACATATTCGACACCTCGCGCAATTGGCTCGGTTACAGTCGTGCGCGGTTTCTTCATCAAAAATCGAAAAACCAGTCGATAGGTTTTTGAGTCGCAAAAATTCAACAGTTGTTGGCAAATAATTATATACGATGAAGTTGGTAAGTAGTTTCAAACCCACACGGTCACATCGTGTGATGTAAGTTGGAAAAGCTTGCTTCATACTGCACGCAGTGCTTTTTTTAAACCTACTACATTTAGAATAAATTGTGTATACATTATGCTCTGTTCCTGGACCACAGTGCCAATGTAAACCAAAATTTGACATCGAAACCAACAAGTATCCCACTAATTTTTCGTCAGTTCTCATTAATGCTGCTGGGCAAGAACCCTTCGACTGCGTTTGGTCTTGGGGCAGTAGATATAAACATAGTCGTGTTACTCGACCCAAGCAATCTGACGAGCCGATTGGTTGCTTCCTGATGTTTCACGGCCACGTTGAAGTTTGCCCCTGGTGAAAAAACCGAAAAATTTGAAACGCTCGTGTTACTCGACCCAAGCAATCTGACGAGCCGATTGGTTGCTTCCTGATGTTTCACGGCCACGTTGAGTTTGCCCCTGGGAAAACCGAAAAATTGAAACCGGTGTGACTCCAATAGACGGTTTCAAAGTTTGATACTGGAGTGACAGCAACCGCCAACATTGTGGCAAAAACCGCAGTGCCTAATAACGATTGAAACGCTCGCATTGTGTTGAATAAAAATGGTTTCAGAAACCTGGCCAGTTTTTGCTAGGATTTTGTACTCGTGTAATTTTAAACATCTGTGACGAGTGAAATAAGTTGTCAAATACAAATAAAAATCCTCTAATTATCAAGTTCCTTGTTTGTGCTACCCAGTTTTCAAAACCCTACACAGCTCACACAATGTTTACCACAACATGCGCAAGGCACCCATTCTCACAGCGCACACGCAACGACAACGCGCAGCAGGTCGGAGATTGATGTTTCAGCTGGCAAGCTTTGTGTGTGTGCGCATGGCGAGGCTGCTTTGTGCATGATGTGGTAAACATTATGTGAGCTGTGTAGGGTTTTGAAAACTGAAAAGCACAAGCACCGGACTTGGTAATTAGTACAAAATCCTTACAAAAAACGGCAGGTTTCTGAAACTTTTATTTTTTTTAGTCCACAATGCGGACGTTTCAATAGCTATTGTGCATTGCGGTTTTTGCCACAATGTTGGAGGTTGCTGTCACTCCAGTATCAAATCTTGAAACCGCCTATTCGTGTCCACAGCAGCGTTTCAAATTTTTTTCGGCTTTTTTCACCAGGGGCAAACTTCAACGTGACCGTGAAACATCAGGAAGCAACCAATCGGCTCGTTAGATCAGGGTCGAGTAACACGATGTCCAAGCTTTGTTAAAATGTACCAACCCCAAGATCAAGCGCGGTCGAAGGGTTTCTGACCAGCATCTTTAAATCCAATGTGCAGCACACACTGACGATCCTGCTGCTGTCGCTTTGTGTAGGCATCTCGCAATCAAATTCTGGCGATTGGACGACGCTTTTGAAGATGGCGATGGAGTCAGTGAGAAGTAATGTTTTTTCAGAGCGGGTTTTTTGTTGTTGAAACTAGACTGTAATGCGCGAGAGTGGTAGGTGATCAAATCACACGCGGCTTGGCGGCTGAAAAATGATGTGTGTAATTACCGGTTGCAGCAAAACTGGACCAACCAATACAGATGGGCCAGACCGGCGGTGCTGTAGAAATCATTTTCCCCGTGGTGTCAACAGGTGCACCTGCACCTGAGCAGCCTGGAGAATTGGGCGCGACCAAAGACGGCCAATTCAATCTGGATGGTTCGCTTAAAGGCAGCATTGAGGGACATCTGAAGGCATCCGGATACCGACCGAAGGTTCCACATTGGATGACATGTCTGTTTCAGCACGTTTAATACTTTCAATAATCAATTCATCATCGCAATGTTGCTGTTTGTTTCTACAGAGCGTCTTACGTCGGGACAAAACGTAGATGCGGTAGCGGACTTCAAAGGAAGGATCGCTTAATCTTGTTGATCATCTGACTTTATGAACTGATGGTTCATTTTTAACTTCTGCTTAATCAGACATAAAACTGAAGAGATAAGGCCTATTATGAATATGATTACGGTTGGATTCACCAGATCGATCGCAAAGGCAAATTTTGTTCGGACCAAATTTCATTGCAGATTTGGCGCATGAATTTCGACCAGCGTAAATTTCGTTCATTAAGTGCAGGGTAACAACTGTGTCCTGCGGCCAGATTAATGCCACACTCTACCGCAATATACTGTAGTCCTGAAAACTCTGCCTTTGCCAAGTCGCAATCCAACGGTTAATCGCATTTTACTGTGTCGATTCGTGTTCAAAATCGACACAGTCTACAGTGTTCCTTTGACTGCGGGAGTCTGACTGCCAGATATCGTCAGATACAAAATCAGATCATAAATGAATTCACTTCGCATTGCAAAATTTCGCCTGAAAAGTTCAGATATTACTTGTGTGTGTAACCAAAGCTGAATCACTGAGTCACTGAATTCATTGGCATTGGAATGTGTGTCTCATTTTGTCCACAGCTGTTTCTATGGGTCGATTCGACCGTTTGAGCGTTGATTGTCAAGGGAATCAAATCGTCCCGAGGCTCAGGTCAGATGGGCTTATCGTCCCAAGCGACTAAGTTGCAGGTACGCAAGATAGGATTTTGCGACAGATCGTTTCATGGGGCAATATTGAACGGATGTCCAATCGAATGAATATGCATACTAGTTTATCCTCCGCCAAATTGCACATTTGAGTGGATGTACACTAAGCGCAACCATGGGCTACATGTATTCATGTATGTATGTATGTCAGTATCATAGGCCATAACAAATGCTCGAGAATACACGTCGGCAGGCAAAAAAAACTGGGGAACTTTTTCCTGTTTTCAACCCTTTGAAAATTCACTTGACCAACAATTTATGCACGGTCACGACAAGTTAGGGAGTGGTACAGAATATCACAAAGTGCTACACTATGTACATAATGTTATAGCGTTCACATGAACTTTTGGGTGGAAAAGGAAACATGAATTTGGTAAGTTGATGTTGATTATATCTTTTTCCTGTTGTTTGTCGTCGATCTTATCGTGTGTTGAAGTCGATTTCTGGGTGATTACACTGCAAAAAAACAACAGTTTTACCAAACTCTCGAATCTTCGATTTTACTTTTTTCATCAGCAAAACGCAACCGTAGTCCTGTGCGTCTGTGTGGGAGTTGGAATCGCGTTCGATTTGGCGGACTGGTCAACAAGTGAGCATGATCGATTTTTTAGGTTGCAGTGCTTCTCTGCGGCATAGCGGAAGTAAAATCTTATGTACCTCTTATGCTGTGTATTCCAATGTGAAACGAATATCTCAGACCCGGTCGATGGTGGTCTAGTTAAGGATTGCTTATCTCAAAATTGCTGTTGTGTTTTCTGATTCCATTCCGAGCACTTTCTCGCCGTTCGAATAAAAACACAAGTATACATGTATGTATAGATGGAATTATGATTTCAAATATTCCTGATTGACGAAGTTTGTTATCAGGTTCGACCACTATGTCTGATCTATCCCAAGTAATGTTTCAGCTCGAGGAAAGCGCGACCACGAAAAAGAAGATGGAATAGGTAATTACGAACAGCGCACTTCGCCACCTGATAATCCACCGCCAAAACCAGAGCCATCCCCCGATAAACCGGCCTGGGGAAAAATGCCCAAAGGCCTCTTCAAACTGACCGCCGCGTTGAAGGGAGGGTTTGAAGGCAGCTTGAAAGTGTTTGCGAAAGGCGGCAAGAAGAAAGAAGATTAGGATACAATACGTGCCTCGGATAAAAGATTCGAAATTGTGTGTTGTGCGGTAAAACTGTTTTCGTTCGTCATTTGGTGTGTTTTCATTTCAGATGTATGTAGATGCACATCGGCGATAAAATCAATCTGATTCAGGTGCGTCGTGGTCATGATACTGATTAGTTATTTCTTAATATTATTGATGCGAAAATCGTACGTCATCAAGACTGTGGTCTGTTCCGATGGCAATTGAACAAAGCCAGTTTGAGCAAGACCACTTTGAGCAAGTGAAAAAGAGTAGAACCCAAAAGAGCAGAACCTAAGTCTAAGCCTGATACCAAAATCAGCCTCAGCCTAAGCCATTGGAACAAAATAAATGCTCTGCTCTTTTGGCCCTGCTCTTTTTCACTTGCTCAAAGTGGTTTGCTCAAACCTGCTTCGTTCAATCGTCCGGCCACCGTTCCGATCCGATCCGATCACCAACTTTGATGCTCCAATTCATCCCGGCGAACACTGACACATGGCAAAATCCCCGGTTATAGCGTGGTGAAAGTCAACGGTTTTGGCAGTGTTTGGTGCATCGATTTGTAATTATCATAGAAAATACTTGCAGAACGGCAGAGACCAATACCAAGATAACAACAGCATTAATATAATGAAAGGGGCAGTAATCTCCCAGCAATATCCCCACAACATACTGTATTGTATTTATTGGGATTATACATCTGTTTATTATACCAAACGTGATTTCTAAACCGTGAGCCCGACTCAATTAGCATGCTCAGAACGTTGAATGCGATCTCATATGTAACGTGCTCACAAACGGCTTCTTTCTTTCCGAAACGATGCACAGATATTGAACCGCATGGGGCACGTGGGACCAACTCGCAGCGATTGCAAAGAACAAGAAATTTCTCTGCCGATGATAAGTTTTTCTCGGAGAATCTTGCACGGACTTATTTGACACATCACCGCGAGTTGAGGGGAAATGACGGAACTGGTAAGGCTAAGGTTGAGTCGGTAGCTGAAAAAAAGTTTTTCAGGTTCAATTTTGTCCGTGCTGGAAGGTGAACTTAACGTTATACCGCGCAGATTACATATTGTTATACGTGCTTTTGAAGGTAAGGCTTGGGATACATGTCTCACACAGTGAGTTTTCATAGGCAGACATCATCTAAAAACCACTTTTCCCCATCCTGCCAATAAAATCCCATCGCAAAGGATGTCCTCAAACATAATAACTTCATAATATCGCAAATTTTCAGCCGCAAGTAACTCTGCCAGTTCTATGCGCCATGATGGCAATCCAGCAACAACAGGCGTGCGCAATGCAAATGCCCGACCACACTCAGTTGTTTATGAAAGGACAACCAGATCCGTCGCACTTTAAGAACCAGGTCCACAGATCACAACCGGTTCCAGTCCCTGGTCCGGAACCGGAACGCGACGCAGAAGGTGATCAGTTCGAACTGGATGCATCTCTGAAGGCCGCTATCGAGGGCATGTTGAAGATCACGAAAATTGGCGCCATGGGAAACAGTCACGTTCGCAACTTTGGTGAGCTTTTGTCACATTCAGAGAGTTACACTTTACATCGAACCATCTATGTAGAATACCAGTTTCTATTTCAGCATTTGGCCCGCACAACGTTGACCTAAGCGACTGGCTGAAAGAAAAGGTTGGACGTTTCATGCGTAACGTCAAGAAGCTGCGTTAGCTTAGAACTTGGACGTAAATGTGACAGAGTGACCATAACCTGATTAGAATTGTCTATATTTCATCCTCCATTTTCCGGGAAATTAATGCTCGAAAGCCAGCTTGGCAGTGGCAGCATATTAATGTCAATTGGATTTGTGAACTTGAGGACTGAAAGGAAACTGGCCACTGGGAATGACGTTGAAATTCATTCTTAATTGCTGTCTTTCTACACAATAAAGATTAAAGAATAGTAGCCATCACTGCCATACCCTACTAACCACAACAAAACTCAATATGCGAATTGAACAGATCATATATCGCAGCACTTTCAGGTCCTACAATTCACCAAAAGTGACAGAAAGGCACGACCAAGGCATTCACAAAAGCGCAAAGCATGTGCAACGAGACAATTACCAGCCACGAAGTCGACCGCTATGGGTGATATTTTCGAAACGGTGTAAAGGTCAGTTGGGTGTAAAGGTCTGTGGAAAGCTCGGTGTGAGAAAGTTCAGTGTAAGCACGGTGTAAGCTTGAAACATTGCACGCTGAGCAAGCAGCAGACGCGCGTTTCTAAACGGAAGGTCAACTTTGATGGTTTGCTGTGCAAGCGTAAAGCGTTTGTTTGCAATCTGGTTCATTTAAGCTGGTTGCACAGACGTTTTAAAGGAATATTTGTAAGTTACCTAACATTTCGCCGCAAGACTGTTGAGAAATTGAACATTCATTGACGGCGGTGCCAAAAATTTTGACGTCACTAACTGATCGCAGCACGAAATCAAAACGGCTCCATAAAAGGTCACGAAATTTATAAATATCGTTTAGAAACGCTTGTGCAACCAGCTTAAATGAACCACATTGCAGACAAACGATCTACGCTTGCACAGCAAACTGTCAAAGTTGACCTTTCGTTTAGAAACGCGCGTCTGCTGCTTGCTCAGCGTGCAATGTTTCAGGCTTACGCCGAGCTTACACTGAACTTTCTCACACCGAGCTTTCCACCGACCTTTACACCCAACTGACCTTTACACCGTTTCGAAAATATCACCCTAAAGATGTGTGCGATGGGCATCGATGCGTTAATCCGGCGCATGAATGCCGCGCGGTGCGATATCAGAATTATTTTGAACTTCAATAAAATGCCTGAATTTCCCAAACAGTTTTGATAAAGAGTATGAACTTTTGCCGGACGCGAATGTGTCCAATAATCCTTAATTTCCAATAAGCTCCAATTTTTGTCGGGCCGTACGTTGTAATTGAGTTGGCGCACTATCTTTGACCAGCGTAAAAGCTGTTCCCCTGCACATTGATGCACAACTTTTACGCCAGTTAAAGTTGACCAAGCTCATAATCGTTTTGTTCTCATGTCACGAGCCTTGTAAACATATACAGTACACACAGTAGGTTTGTGGTTGTGGAAAGCAAAAGATGAACAAATCGAATTCAATTCCAGCTTAGCTCGCGGTCAGACGCGTCAGTCACAGTTGCTAAATGTGCACCGACCGGTTTCTGGAGAATGTTCGGAAACACCACAATGCTGCCCCCTTACACCATCACAAGATTACCGCCAGAGCCAATAACAAGCACACCACCGCAATCGGCGGTCGCCGCAAAATGTGCGTTTTAACCTATTAATTGGACTTATGTACGTACTATGTATGTCCGCCGTGCCTTAGATCCGCATGGCTTATATCGGAGGCAATGGCATTTTGATCATGGCTGATCTGCCACCGTTTTCATTCAGAGTCCCATGAGCTTTACACGAAAGATTAGGCTGAGACCGACTTCAGGCCCTGAACCATATCCAGCGCCACACCGTTACGTAGGACGGCCAGAAGATTGCATGGAAAACGAACAATTCCACACATGCGTGTCAATGTGTGCCGAGCCGACGTGCGATACGATGTTGGAAGTGCTGCATAAAGCTCAAGAATTGCCCGTTCCCAGATGTGTTCATTTCGAAGAACCATGCACATTCGCGCGCCCCACTTGTTTGTGCAAACCAGGCAAGTCAAGAGACTGCCTTCGTGCAAAGTTGAATGTCGAGGTTGTATAAGAGGATGATTTCGTTTTGACTGGTCATAATGTGTTTTGTCTAACCGAAAATTCCTAAAGCACCTATACATATGTACCTGCAGTACCGGCTGCAACTTCAGGCTGTTTGAGGCCTGTGCTTTGCAGGCTCGGTGGATGCACCACTGACCTTGCGCATTTTGTGTGGATCCTGTATAATACACATTTTGTGTGGAGCCCGCAGGCCTTAAACAGCCTAAAAAATACAGCTTTTACTGTACATACATAACAATCTAGGACATCTAATACCCGGCAGTTGGGAGCTTCATCGGCTGAGTTGAACAAAACCGATTTCAAAACAATGAAAACCGAACTTTCAGGATATTTCCGCACATTCATCCCGCTGTGGATCGACAATTTTCGCAGCCTCTACCCGCACGGCATGTGTAAGCTGTATGAACGGAGCGAATCGGGATCAGGAAAACATCACCGCATGTTCAACGCTTGTGGCATCATTGTGGACTGATGTGTAATTGGTTCACATAAACAAAAGCACACACGTGAACTGAAATGTGTGGTGATTTGATGTGGTAAACGATAACCCTCATCGTAGAGTCTTGAATTTTAATTCGATTCCAGTGACCAATGTCGCACCTCAATTGACTGATTGATAATTTCGGGAATCCGATTTTCCGTTCCGAGATCGGGATACGGTTCGGAAAACAACTATGCTCTTTTGAGCGGCCCTATTTTCAAGTCCGTAGCATTGTTGAAACGGTCCTCGGTGCGCTCGTTATCAACATCCTCTTGGTGATCGGGATCGTGGACTGCTGTGCTTGGTCGTGGTCCTGGTGGCCGTGTTTTGCTTCACAGCGATTGCTGCAAAAAATCGGGCACCTTCAACGTCAACAAGACATAAATAACAACTGAAATAATGACAAAAATTAGAGAAATATCGCATGACAAGATATAACATTGTTGATTCAATTACAGTTTTTAGCTGTGGATTTTAGGTAATCTTTTTCTTCATTCCCCGTCTCTCTGCTTTGAAAATCTAATGCATTGGTAACGTGAACATACATGCCTTCTCTTTCAAGCTCATGAATGATAAACTAATTTCGGTGGCATGCATGTCTTTTGCATAATATTCCTGGAGAAATGACACTGGCCCAGTCCGTTTGGGGAGCACTTTCCTTCTCATATTCAAAGATTTCAGTTAATAGATGTATGAAGCAGCCGACAGAACACCTCCGGCTTATTCCGGTTGTTCCACGCATATCCAAACGATGGGCTATTGAATATTAACGTACATACTGTACCGTACCTATATGCGCAAAAAGACAACATTTCTGTTTGGTCGCTTTAGGCAGCGCATTCGGCAACCAGTCAAATTGAGACTAAAAGTGGAAACGTCGGGCAAATGCTGTCGCTTGCAGCTCTGCGCAGACACAGCTTGTTTGCCATGTGTTCCTACAGGGAAAATGCACGGATTGCAAAATGCACACAGGGCCGTCGCACCAAAATTGCATATTAACACTGATTCATGTGGCACGGGAAAACGAGCCCGAAATTGGCTTGATTGAGAACATGTGTTTCAAGTGTTGTAGGCGTGACGTTTTTTCGATGATCGGACACATTTTTAGTCTTTAGTTGCCCGCTTCGAACTGCTCTCCCCCAGACGGGCGGTGCACCAGGTCCATCGTCTGTGCGAATGCACCAGATGCGGTTATGTGACTCCCAAAACGAAGCCCAAGGTTATATTACGTTATGCAGTTATATTCTGATCTCCAGTACACTCTTCGTGCCAAAACGCTACTCCAGGTGGCAATTGACTTCCAAACACTTTCGGTGAAAGCGTTACGATCCAGCAGTTTCCAAACTTTTAGCAGCTGGTAATTTTATGAACATGAATTACTCCTGCCACTACCTCCACTTTCGCATTACATCGTTAAAACCGACCTAAAATGACCTCATTTTCGAACGGACTTATTGGACTCACGACTTTTTGGGTACCGAAAGTTTCGAGCAAATGCTGTACGTACCTCAAAACTGAATTATACCATGACATCAATTCCATCAAGCAAGACCTCTAGAGCTGCGTACAGTATACACCCGCTTCGGCACACCACCGCCCTCCCAGATCCGTGACCCAAAGGGAGACAAAATGTGTTCGGAGCAGCAGTCTTGTGCGTTGCAACACACAAACACACAGCACTGGCTATGGCGCGCGGCTTGTGTGCAAGGAAGAGGTGCACGCCCGTGTCTTCTGTGAGGCACCCGCGCCCGCGCCATCTCTGAGCTTTTTAACAGCGCACTGATATAAAGCGCCCATACGTATGCGTACAGTGGCTGTGCGTCACGGTTGACCTAAACATGGGACCAGAATTATATTCTGCTCAATGATGTGCAAAGATCTCAGTAAAATTTGGCATGTGGGGATTGCTTTTTAACAAGACTGCGCAGCACCAAAATGTGCTGATTCCAAAATTGTCCCACATCACCGCGGTCACCCAACTGTGCAACCACTTTGAAGCATCTTTCCGTAGCGGCGCGCACCAGCTTGTTGTGTGTGCTGTGCTGTGTGTGCCCCCGGGGCTTCTCCAGGCCGTACACTCTCTTTGAGACATGTGGTTCGCCCATGTGTGCCAAGCTCTTCTGAGTAATAACGTGTCTGTGTGTGGCTTCATATTTTGATAGTCATAGCTCAGCTAAAACGTTTCAAGATTTTATTTATTGTTATTCTGTTATGCAGACAATAATAAAAAGAGATGAGATGAAAAACGGCGTGTTTGGCAAACGAGATGCGAAAATCTCGTAAATATGGACAGCGGAGTACAGTGCGATCCAAATTTGTGCACGCTCACTGGTGAGCACAATAGAGTTTTGTCTTTTCGATTTGACGTGACGCAACTCCATATTGCTGCGTAAAACGTCACAGCAGATTGCTCTAAACATTGTTGTGCTTGCACTACTGGGATCATGTCAATGTGAATACGTGAGACCTTATGGTGACTCCCCACGTAGGTGCAGATACAGCACGCATATTTTATCGCTGCCCTTGACGATCTTTGTGAGTGTCTACGAACTCATGATCTGTTGCACCACGCGCCTGTGAAAACAGGTGTCGAAATGGGCATCGAAAATCAAAACTGATCATTTTCGTTACAGTGGTCGCCGCCCGCAACCTGCTGCTGGCCAAGAATCGGCGCAAGACCACCGCGGACTGTTTCATAGCGGTCGAGCTGTTGAGCACAAACGAAAAGTGGACACTGGAGTCAAAGCATGCCGCCGACAGTATATTTTGGGATACCACATTGCAAATGTTAGCATACGAGATCCCATGTAGTTTCATTGTACATTAACGAAAGCTAGTACCCACCCTATGTAAAATTTTCTAACCTTGCACTCGAAGGAAGTGCGTCAAAACTGTATGCATGCATAAACACTTCAACTGAACCTGTCTGGGGCACACACGAAAGTCATTAATGGTTAATTGTGGTGCAACGTCCATAGCATACGGAATGAGTTCTTTCCCAGCGTGCAGAAGCGTCTCAAACGCCATGCTCTTTGTGTTACATGGCATTATATACGTTAAGCAACCAAGGAATTATAACGCACTTCACAGCCCACCGCTCTTGAGAAATATGAAGGAAAACTGGATTCAGGCTCGATGTCCCCCTGGGTGTTGATGTCCCCCTGCCCTCGATGTCCCCCTCATGGGAAAGTATGTGAGGGATACAAAATACAGTTGCATGCCAATCGACGAAGAGCCGTTGCGGCTTGCCATATCTGACAAATGGAGATCATATACATCAAAATCGGCTATCACGAATCACCATCGGCGGCATCGGGGGAGATCAGAAGTGGATAAATACCTTCCCTTTGCCCGGATGCTGCCGATGGTGATTCGTGATGGCCGATTCACAGTACATGCCCTCCATTGGTCACGTTCAGCTAGCAGGAATAACCCAAAGTCGACTGGCATGCAACTACGCGGCATATGAAGGTGCGATTGCATGTCAAGGGGACATCGACACCCAGGGGGATATCGGGATTTAATGGGAAAACTGCAGGCCAGTCGAAACAATATGAGTTATCCACAAAAGCTCAACTCTGATCGATTTCCAGCCAACTCTCGGACCTGCAAACGGACGTGTGCCACATCGGTGCGTATCAGAAGAATTTCTTCGGATTCGACGAACCACTCGGTAAACTACAGTTGACCCTTGTCGACTTGTATGACCCGGAGGACGAATGCACTGCGCCGCACAGCCGATGGTTTCCGTTGAAAGGTCGGGTGATGTTTCAATATCAATGTTAAAGTTTCTCATAAAGAATTGGTTAGATCAAAGCGATATGGCGTTGTGGGAGTAAACGCACACCACGGTGTGTAATTTTTGGTGTCGGGAAATTTTCGAGACCTTTTGTTTTTCACTCTGATATATTTTGGCCATTTACTCATTGGGCATATTATTAGTCAAGAAGTAAACTGGGAAAATCAGCCAAGCCATAAAAATAAGAAGTCCCGATACATTTCGAAACAGTTCCAAAAACACTTCTTAGATCTGCACAGCGATATCAATCGGTCAGCAGCAAGAAGGCACTGCTTCCCCTATTACCTTCTGTTCCGATGCACACGTTTTTTCGCTTTCCGTTTATTGCCAGCTAAGCGGCGGGAAAATAAACAGCACAAAATTTATGTACCGCAGTGACCGTATGGGCGGGGTTAAGAATATTGTCTGCCCTGTGGCACGGTACGTTACAACAAAGATCACATCTGGAATCGAGCTGGAAAGCCAGACCAAACATTCAGCAAAAAAACTGCTGCTCAATTTAAGCGGAAAAAGTCCAGTGCTACAAATTGTATTTTACAGGAAAGAAAAACTACGCCAAATATCGCGGAGAGATATCAATTCGCGTTGAGTTCAGCTACAAGCCAAAGGCTGAACTACAAGCAGCTGCGGTGGCGGAGGCGAACTGTGATCAAACAGCGGCCAACGCGAGTGGAGGCGCAAAAATGAAGAAATCAAAGTCCAAGACGAAATGTAAGCACACTTATTGCGCCATAGTGGTGACGCTCGGTTGATCGTCGCTTTGGCCGCTCTCTGACAAAAGCAAAAAGCAAAAAGTTTAACGCACACTTTTTGCTTTTTGCTTTTGTCAGAGAGCAAAAAAGCAAAAAGCAAAAAGTTGTGCAGCGCGCACAAGCAGCAAACATTAGCGTGTTCCAAGCCTATGTGTAATTTTTGATTTTCGGGTTTGTGCAGCCTGGTTTTGGGCGTAAAAAGTCATGATGACTTTTTGCTTTTTTTCAAGTTTTTGCTTTTTGCTTTTGCTCTCTGACAAAAGCAAAAAGCAAAAAGCAAACAGTCAACTTTTTGCTTTTGCTCTCTGACAAAAGCAAAAAGCAAAAAGCAAAAAGTACTTTTTGCTTTTTGCTTTTTGCTTTTGTCAGAGAGCGGCCTAGAGCCCAGCAAGACGATAAAATGCCCATTCTTTCAGCTTTGTCCCGGTTCGCATTACCAAGTCGTTTAACGGGCATCGGTCGTCGGAATAAAACGGCAAAGAAAACGAGCTCAAATGCAACTGAAGAGGAAGCAGCAGAAGACGGTGGCATCATTTCATGCCGGACATTGAACGCCAGTGCGCCGGATGTGTACAGGTGCTGTACTTTTACAAAGTTCACTTTTTGTAGTTTGGTTGGACATTTGCGTATTTGGTCTGCGAAAAAACAGCAGACTGTGAAAAGGAAATGATCCAACATATACTGTATGTTAACATGTTGGCTGGCAGTGGCTGGGCTTCAGACACAACTAAAACACAGAGTAGGTGCCATGCTGTACTGTGTGAAAAACATACCCGCAAAAAATTATACAAACATTAACACGCAGTGCACGCTTGTTATGAGATCCTCCGCGCTGTATGGTGAATAGTTCATGCTACATTTCTATGTTGCATTACTATAATTATATTATTGTATGATACGTTGGTCCCCAAGCTGCCGCCAACCTCCCAGTTACACTATGCAGTGAGTATTTACAGCAAGCCCGGATCCAGGGGCACTAAGGCCATGCCCCCTTTGATCCATTTGGTCCTTGAAGGGTGGGGCCACCGTATCAGAAGAAGGAATAAGGAAAAAGGACCCCCAAAGAATCGCGCGCTTCGCGCCTCAGATACACCCATTTTCAATGAAATGTGACTCGCCCAAAATTAGAAAGTGCTAAATTTGGGCCAAAATGCTTGGCCACATTTTGCATAATATTTGGTATAAAAAGTTTTCAAAATTTTCAACAACCACAGATAAAAATGTCTTTTTGGATTTGGCCCCTCCCTTGACCAAAAGCTGGAACCGCAACACTGATTCATAGTGAGTGGCTGAAAATCACTGGTCCTGGTTATGTCACTACAAAGAGGATAGACTGTGTCCAGATCTTCTTCAGACTCTACTGGACGGGTTTGGAACAAGCGGGTACGTCTGCCGAATGCAGCCCATCAAAAGGCTTCGCCAACCTCGAGGTGCCGAAACAGCCACTTTTGTCACAATTCAAAAGTCTGACGTTGGGTCGCGCGCCAAGAGGCACTTTCACGGTGCCACAGTCGAAAAGCATGGACTTCAGACAGAATCTGGATCGCGTCGCTGAACGAGGTGACAGTTATGGTTTTTGCTTTCGTAGTATTGCAGGGACAGTGGCCGTGCTAATGGAGTTCTTGTGTCGAACAATAATTGGTACCCGACCATAACCATGCATGCCCATACAAACACATGTAGTTTTTATTCCGTCAAAAATTCGAAGTAGTGTAACACAGAACATTAGATTGTTTTCAGAAGACAGCACGTCGGCGCACAGCCTGCAGTCAAGTCGACATTCACTGACCGAAGATGATCCGTTGAATCTCGGCAATCGAGGTTTTTAGCATGTTTGTGCCCAGTCTCAATTTGGCAATGACGCTGTGAATGAATGCACAATTCCAGAGCAAGTGCACGCGGACCTTCGCAATTTGGCGCGTGCTGCGGTTCGTCTGTCCACTCCACCTCCTGATGATGCTGAGAATCTACCCTACGACGACGACCATACCCTGTTCACCCCCCAACCACCACTCCCACGTCGGCCGCCTGTGGTTTGGAATGCAACCAACACGAATGACGCTGTGATCAATTTGGATCTGATTTTGGATACCCTTAACCGAGAGGACTTGATCGATATGATCAAAGGTTTGAGAGCTGTGATCAAGCAATATTGGTTACGCCACTATTACTGTCGCAGGCTTTTGGCATTGTACGTGGTTTGACAATTAGGCCAATAGCCAACTACAGAATTTACGGAAACATTTTTGCAATTCAGATCAACGGCTGAAACTGAGTCGACAGGATCGACGGATGCGCGACCTCGAGGACTATATCGACAGTCTGCTCATTCGCATCATGAATGCTAAACCAGATTTGCTTCAATCCCCGACCGGACATCCGAGCATGGTATCGAGACTGTGAATATGACAATGGAATTACGCGAGCTGGCTAAATCTGATCGTCGTTACAATCCAAGCCTCACTGTCCATGCAACCGTGGCACCTCTCGGCCATAGACGACAGTCGATCGATCGGTTGACAGAAACATTTATTTCGTTATGCCATGTAAAACTGATTTTGAAATCGCCTCAAATTATGTAACCTGCGTCTTCCACTTCTAAATTGCATTTAGTGCTTACTTTCAGCCGCTCGAGCTTCCGGTTCATTTGATTATGTGCTGCTCAAATTACTTTCCGCTAATTGGTTTTAGCTTTCTTGCCAAAGTTGTCAGATATTACTATGCGTTGTGCGAATGAGAAACGTTTTTCCTAGTCAGAACTTCGTGAGAAGTTAACCGATGGATAAACACCTACTGTATTTGACTTGTTTAAGACAGTTTTATTAGCTTTTCGGTATTAAATGTATATGGGAACAACGAAAAGATCTGAAAACAAAACAATACCCATTCTGAGTGAAATAACAATTACATAAACAATTACTGTTGTAGAGGACAGAAAACTTTATATTCTTTGATTAAGACGTTACGATCTATAATTTATTAAAACGAGCAACACACAGGACTAGAAAATCAGAGAAGGAGAAAGCTGCCAAATAGAACATAAATTGGAAATCATCGGACGGATAATGACATTTATGGCGAAAACATGCAATACATAACAGTGGCACCCGTTCCAGCAAGAATTTTTCTGATTTTATAAATATACACAGAAACGAAACAAATACGTAATGTCATGGTGACAAGCACGCAACTGTCAGAGCTAGTGGTTCAAACGATTTGAGCAAAATCGGTTGGAGTAATAAGTCCACTTTGAGCGAGAAAAAACCGGGGTCCAGATTAACAGAACCGAAAAAACCATTAAGCCTAAAGTGTAGGTTTAAGTCAAAACACAAAACTAGTCCTTAGCTTAAGCCGTAGCTCAAACACAAGACCAAGCCTAAGGGTAAGCCTAAG